>VWYH01005417.1:68184-85711 GCA_013399365.1 Pampusana beccarii | reverse complement strand
GGAGGGACGGGGAGAAGAGAGGGGCCGGCTGCCGGCGCTTCCGACAGAAATGCAGTGACGGGAGCGGTGTGTGTTTCACCTTGGGCGGGGCGCGGGGTGGACCGTGTCTCCGCACCCGGAGTGGGAAACGATGGCCGGGAGTGAAGCTGTGGGAGGTCGCACGGGCTCGCCTGTCACTTGCGAAGCCTCTCCGATGGTTCTCGGGAGCTGGCTGACGGGAAGAGAGCAAGCGGCCGAGTGGTGCCACTTAAATGGAGGTGGCAGAGCCATTCGAGGCTCAGGCTGCTGAAAGTGAAGTCAGGACCTGCCTCTTGCTCGTGCGGTGCGTGCGCGACAGCGAGGAAGGAGGAGGGGGTGTGAGTGAGGAGGGAAGGCCAGGTTTGAGTGACATTCGGTTTCACACACAAAACAATCGCTCCGGTTCGGTGGCATCTCGCAGTTTCCCGCCTCCCGAACCTTACGCTGGCTGCAAACACGCGGCCGAGCGCACAGGCATAGGGGCGCATCACGCGTGGGCTGCTGCGGAGCCCCGGGTGCGATTCCCGCTGGGAGGGCCGAGCGCTGCGGGCGCCTGCGTGTCTCACCGCGCGGCGTAAAATGGCAGGTGTCCCCAAGCGCTGGGACACGCTTTTCACAGGTGCCAAAAGGTGGGTTTGGTTTTGTTTACGTTTGTAAACAGGGAGCTGGAGTTCAGCTCGCTGCAGCTCATGCTGTCTCCTCCAGGAGACAGAGAAAAGGCTATCGGACAGGGAGGAAACAGCGGGTGTTTCTAGCTCCCAGATCCTCGAAGTAAGTAAACTCGAGGGAAGTAGGATATGTATTGCCTTGGGTGTCTCTACACATACTATCCTAACGATTGTGTCAAGTGTTTGGGGAGGGGTGGAGTGATGTAGGATCTGAGAGCACTGAGTGAGGAGGAGGACCTTGGTCTCTGCTCTGAAAACTGAAGGATGCTGATATCTACCCCTAAAGGGGGTGAGTTTCTTTGGGTTACACAATGATGGAGCACCAATATCTGTACATGATATCACAGGAGCTGTAGCATTCTGCGTACCTGCATATGCATAAATGCGTATGTTACAGCACATATACATAGGTCCTGGGACTCCATTTGGCTTGACATAGGTTTGTTTTTCACACAGTCTCAACACACTTCATTTTGCCCATTACAAATATGATAAGAACTAGTAAAGTCTCCCAGGCTTGGCTCCAGTATTTTCAATGCTATTTATCACTTCATTGTTATCCACTTCGTCCTTTACAAAACAGATGCTTGAACTTGATAGAGAAGCAGGTGTGCAAATCTGCACACCTCAATTTGCACAGTGCGAATCAGGTGCACTCTGTTTCAAAACTGGATCCAAGGTCTTTTCTCAGCAATTCCAGCTCTCGCAGAATGTTTATGCCTAGTGCACTCAAGCATACAATGTTCGGGTGATGTTAGTGTGTTGTTAGGTGTGGAAGATATTAACGTTAACATGATGTTGGTGTCGAAGAAGATGGCAAGTATAGATGCGCTGGGATGGATTGCTGGAGGCTGGGCAGTGACCAGCACAGGAAGGAATATGCTCGCGGTGTGATTGGTCAAGGGCTGACATAAATAAACCTTCCCCATCTGGAGTGATACTTTTCTGTGTGATTTTATCCTAAAACAGTGAAGAGTGTGTGCACAGCTGCTGATGGCTCATGCACAGCTGCTGATAGACAAAACCCTCTTACTGGTTTATCCCCAGATGATGTCCGCCTCCTTCTCTCATGCAATGTCTGTCACCAAATGATAACTAAAAAGTAAGAAATTATTATTGTTTTGCAGCATTGTGAAAGAATTAGGTCACATCATATTTGACAGAAATTCACAAAGGCGAGGGATGAAAAAGCAAAGTCAGGCTGTGCTGTTTCACGTAGTCACACGGTTTACCACATCAGTGTCATTGTAACTGACACTTTCCACGGTTCAGTCGTGTATACATTGCAACCTTAACTTTCCTCTCTGAGAGCAACCTATTTTCCTGTCTCTTCACTCATTATGTCAGAGGACTTCTGCATGCAGCCCTTGGCCTCAATGGTCTCTTCCAGCATAAGCTAAACAACAGCTAATCATGTACGGGAGAAAATAGACTTGTAACAGAGTAAATCAGAACAGAGAAATGGAGACATTTATAGCTGCAGTAAGCAGAGTCTGATGTACATTCCTTTAACTGGAGAAGCAGTGATATTGTATTAATGGCAATGGTCCTTCATTTCTGAATAATGAAAATGGTGCACAACAAGAACATCCAATTCCTTATTTTATGAGACTCTGCCTTTCCTTGCATTTATTGTCTCATTTTGTCAATGTTTATCTATGCTTACTTAGCATGAACTACAGTACAAGAATCTGGAAATATTGTATTTCCTCTGGTGGCAGTATATAGATCCAAAAGTGGTTAATTACATCTAAATCTCATTATTTAAGAGAATTTACTAATGAGAGGAAACAACCTGCAATATACATATATATAAAACACATTCTCTGCATGTTTCTCAAAGACAGCATGTATAAACTACACAGGTACAAATATCTTCGTAAAATTGATATTTTGATATCTTGTGCTTCTTGTGATCAAATATTAGATTTTTATAGTTCTTATTCTACATAGAAGAAATGCATGTTTATTTGTACTTGACCAGGTACTATTTGTCTTAAGTGTCTGCATGGCCTAAGTGGCCTTAACATCTCTAGCATCTTGCAGTTTTTAATAGTAATCTTGCAATTGTAAGGACAAGAAAGGATTTTCTTAATATGTAGTTTATATGTGGGACAATGTATTCTTCTCCAGGTCAAAATAACTTATTAGGTTGTTGCAGAAGTAATTGCAGTTTTTGCATTGTTGAAATTTGCCATTTGATATTGGAATACGTTCTTAAATAAATGTGATTATGTTATACATTATTTCAATGTGCTTTTCACACTTTATGTTTTTTTGCTGTTGACTTATTACTTACTGTTTATTTTATATTTATTTTAGACTATGTGAATGATGTTAGACAAAAAGAAAATTTGAGAGTTTCCTATTAGAGTTCAAAATGGGTTGTAAAGCAGTGGAGACTACTCGCAACATCAACAGTGCATTTGGCTCAGGAACTGCTGAAGAACGTACAGTGCTGTGGTGGTTCAAGAGGTTTCCCAAAGGAGACAAGAGCCTTGAAGATGAGGAGCATAGTGGCGGCCTTCAGAAGTTGACAACGACCAATTGAGAGCAAACATTGAATCTGATGCTCTTACAACTACACCAGAAGTTGCCAAAGAACTCAGCATCAACCATTCCGCGGTCATTCAGCGTTTTTAGCAAACTGGAAAGGTGAAAAAGCTCGATGAACGTGTGCCTCACGTTCAGAGCTGACTGAAAATTTTAAAAAATTGTCGTTTTGAAGTGTCTTTGTCTACGCAACAACAACAAACCATTTCTCAATCGGATTGTGACATGTGACAAAAAGTGGATTTCGTATGACAATCAGCGATAACCAGCTCAGTTGTTGTACCAAGAAGAACCTCCAAAGCACTTCCCAAAGCCAAACTTGCACCAAAAAAAGGTCATGGTCACTGTTTGGTGGTCTGCTGCCAGTCTGATCTACTACAGCTTTCTGAATCCTGGTAAAACTATTACATCTGAGAAGGATGCTCAGCAAATCCACGAGATGCAATGAAAACTGCAACGTATGCAGCTGGCATTTGTCAGCAGAAAAGGCCCAGTGCTTCTCCACAACAATGCCCAACCGCACATCGCACAACCAACGCTTCAAAATTTGAACGAATTGGGCTACAAAGTTTTGCCTCATTTGCCATATTCACCTGACCTCTTGCCAACCAACTACCGTTTCTACAAGCATCTAAATGATTTTTTGCAGGGAAAATGCTTCCACAACGAGCACGTTGCAGAAAATGCTTTCCAAGAGTTCATAGAATTCTGAAGCATGGATTTTTATGCTACAGGAATTAACAAACTTATTTCTTGTTGGCAAAAATGTGTTGATTGTAATGATTCCTATATTGATTAATAAAGATGTGCATGAGCCTAGTTATAATGATTTAAAATTCACAGTCTGAAACTGCAGTTACTTTTGCACCAAACTAATACGTTGTTTTCAGCCAGGATACTGACCTCTCCTGAGGCCCAGGCCAACATGTTCAGATGAGAGCATTTTGGTTTCACAGAAAGAGAAGTAATGGTGCATGGTGTGTGCGAATGTTTCTGGAGACCACTACATATGGTAGAAAGGTCACAGACTCCCTTGAGGTAAAGGTATAGCTTGTTTTCTGTCAAATTTGATTTTGATTTTGTTACTATGTCGGGAAAGACACTGAAAAAATGAAATTGATAAATGAACTTGCCATGAAATCAGTGTTAACAGAATAAGTAAAAAACCTTTTATATCTTTTTGCTATGTCATAGGTTAATGGATCACTAATAAATAGTAGGCTCTTCTATTTGTTTATATTAAATCATTTTTGTTACTTACTAGACTCCATAAAACTATTATAACATCATTAATTCCATGCTTTATATGGCTGTAATATTAATGTATACCTCAAAATGAATTTCCTTCTGGCCAAAGAGTAAATTTTTATGCCTGTAGGAAATACAGTCCCACTTCTCTTATTTTCTCATATTTCCTTATTTTAGTATAACCTGAACATATCCAGAACAGCTCAGCTGTAGCAATGAAAAAGATAACAGCCTATGTATTGAAGCAAATGTAGTTTGTTCCACGAGGAAACTGGGGCACAGAGAAGTAACAGGACTTCTGTGAGATGACACAGATGACACAGAATGACACAGAAGATGCACCTGATTGCAGAACAAAGCTCTTGTCTCTCAAGTTTTAGATTCATCCCCTGTGATTTTTCATCCCCTGTGATTGTTTCTCAGTAGAAGATCACCATCAAGTCAAATGCTAAAGCAGGGTTAGCAAGGAAGGAAAATAATATTTACCATTATAGGACTAGCTCTGCAAGCTAAATTGAGAATTAATCTAAGTTCGTAATATCTGCTGTTTTCTGTGTCTGGTCATTTAAGTTTGCAATAAATAATTTTGATTTGGTCCCACCCTTTTTATTTTATTTCCATGAATATTTAGTCATATATACTTACTGGCAACAAATGTTTGCCTTACATTTTATAAATATTGCATAGTGTTTATGAAGAAGGAAGAATCTAACTTTTGCAATCATTAGTATCCCTTTAATAAAACTGTCAGAAAGCAAGTGCGCCTACAAGTGTGAATGTGAGGCGGTAGTTGTCCATCTATTTTTGTGATTTTTACCATGTTGTACACTCTGAATACCCACAGTGAACTCTGATGTAAATACGATCTTTGTGGTTTCTATAAAGGTCAACAACAGCAAATATGCTCAATCTGTAGAAGTCTGAAGTCCTAAATTTGCCTGACTGTGTAATGGGCACCTAGATTTGCTGCAAAGTATGAAAGGCAGCTTCTGCTCTTGCCTGTTCCCGAAAGCAGTGATCTGATATTTTCCCGAAACATGCTTTGAGGGGAATCCATCTCTCTGAAAGTCAAAAGCAAGATTTGAAAGAAATCCCAGGCAGTGGTGTATGTTCTGTGGAACAAAAAGTAGGGTGAACACTAGTGTGAATAGGAGATGGCTCTGAGATGTGACCTAAGGTGTGTGTCACGCTTGTCTGTGCAGATAGAAACACACCATGGTGCATGTGAACAGAAGTGTAGTTTACCTCATCTGCTGGGTCATATGAAAGTCTGGTTGCCAAGAATAATTATAGTGCGTTGAGGTCTACTAAGTTGTCTTACTCAGTTACATTTGTTCTACAGAAGTGCATGCTTGTATACTCACTACATGCCCCAGCTGTTTTTACCTCTTGGAAAATCTTGGTGTTCAGCTCTGGCCTGGTGCTGGATGCTGGAAGCCAAAGTAGAGCAGCTGAGTATGGTGCTTCAGAACAGCGACAGGTGAGGTGAGACAGGACGGTTTTAATGTTGCTTGTGTCCTTGGGTGAAATTAAAGCTCAGAAAATTCCTGCTATTTTTTTACCAGCTCTCTGGAGTGTCATTTACTCATGCAAATCCCTTCTAAATTTGGTAGAATATTTGTGTGCTCTGAGTGCTGGTTTTTGAAGAACCATATTGTAATGCTAGTGTTTATTATCTGTTTAATAACCTGCTACATCCTTATAGAGACAACACCACCACAAAAGGAAAGTGAAAGGTTGAAGAGAAATTCTAATTTGTTTGGTGGTTTTTTTGTGGGTTTTTTTTTTTTTGGAGTCAGTGTATATAGGTAATTGTTAATTAATCTTTGCTATTGTCTGCCCTGTTAGGTATTTGCAGTGCTTTAGAACTAATTACAAAATCACTTTCCTTGACAAATGTTCAAGTGACCAGCTAAACAGCTTTGACAATGCACTTTGAATTTGTGCTATGATAAAATAAATTGTTGTTGTTGTTTAGTTCATATGCAAGTGTCCTCCATAATAACTTTCTTTAAAATAGTATTGATCTTACGGTTGTATTGATTTGAAGTACTGTGATTTAACACAACAGCTGTTGACACTTCTGAGTACTTTCTGTAAAAAACATGATACCTGTTTAATACAAAGGCTAATTCTATGAACATTTCTAAAATCAGCATATACAGCCATGAAAGTTCACATGACAATATTCAGAGTTCTAAGAGCTATGCTGGGTAGCAGGTATGTTCAGGCTTCTTTTTCCCTTCTCTGTAATATCAGAAAAAGACACCATTTCTCTAAAAATGCAAATACCTTTATTTCCTCTGGAGTGCAACTTCTCATTAATAGTAGCTTTTTCCTATGTAATTGTATAATCACTCCACAAAAGCAAGTTCTTGTGACTTAGAAGTCTCTTCTGTCTGGAAGTTCCAGGGCCAAGTAAAGAAATACTTTTTTAAAGTTGTATGTTTCAATGATGTGTGAAGATCAGCATAAAACAGAATGACTAAGTATATATTGTCAAGTATTTGGCTGCAGTATGCATGTACTATGACAGACACTACACTACTTTTTAAATAATTTTCTTCCATGGTCCTGATTTTCCAGAAATCAACAATCTTGTTCATCTTCTCATCCTAACTTCGCTCAGGTTATCAGAACTGGTAGAGTATTTTTAGAGACAGCTGGAAAGTGCCCACTTGTTGACTTGTAAGTTCATTAGCTAAGGTTTTAATAGTTGTCAGTTTTAATCCTGCAATCTGCTCTTGTGTGTTGATTGACTTAGTTTAAGCGCTTAAGATCCATCACTTCACCATCATGTTTTAATGGTGTAGACACTAGAGGCAAGCAGAATGCATATGTCTTGTATTCTGTTTCTTATGCACAGCAATATATTGCAGGACTAATCATAGAATAGTTTGGGTTGGAAGGGACCTTCAAAGGTCACCTAGTCCAACACCCTTGCAATGGGCGGGGACATCTTCAGCTAGATCAGGTTGCTCAGAGGCCCATCCTGCTTGGCCTTGAATGTCTCCAGGGATGGGGCATCTACTGCCTCGCTGGGCAACTTGGGCCAGTGTTTTACCACCCTCATTGTAAAAATTGTCTTCCTCGTGTCTGGCCTGAATATGTGTCTTCGATATAATATTCATTAAGTTAAATCTACTGCTTTTTAAAAGTTCATTAGAATCTTTCTTAGGGGAATAAACCTAAAATCTTGAAATCTGATGGTTTCTAAGTGCTTACAAAAAAGAAGGCCTGCTCCAGTTGTTTCTAAGTTGTAGGAAGATATGCTGAAAAGCAAAATCTTCAAGTTATTGAAAATCAAGAAATTTCAGCTATTAAGACAACAGTGGTGGGAAAAAGCATCAAAACTGAAGACTTTCAAAACAGTTCTTTAAATCTACACTGCTTTTTACAACTTTCCAGAATATTTTTTTAAAGTTCCAAATGTGAAAAACTTTTTTTTTAATGAGTACTTTGGGGAAAACAGTGTGGATATATAGATATTTTCAGTGTTGATTTAAATCTTCAGCTTTACCAGCAACTAAGAAAGTAGTCTGGAGAAGTCCAGAGATGGTCCCAGCACTAACCCAGAGCTGCATCTCACTTGCTGTCTTTGAGTTACCTATTCATTTAATGATTTTTCAGAGGTACTTGTGTTACTATAGCTAGCTGTGCGTGTGGTAGGCGCATTTCAATTAATTAGCATATGTAATTAGAAGAACACACAGCACTATTCCCTGTTGATTGGACTGCCTCAGAGAGGCAGGGTAAATGGTGACATTGAACAGGCAACTCAGGAAGGATTGTCCCACTTTTTGCTGTCAGACTTCTGTTCCCCAGTTTATGCCAGAAGGTTTCTTGCAGCTAAAGACATCTCTGCTGCAGAGGAGAGGAGTAATCTATCACAACTGGCAGAAGCAAACAGTACAACATTCATAGCGGAACAAATGTCCTGAATTGCCATAAGTACTTGGGGTAAATACTGCTACTGCAGACACTGACTGTTTAGGTTTGAAAGCAGATTCCAACACTCTTTGACTTATCTTACTTGGAAAGTAGATGAATTAGTGATTATAAAGAAGTTTCACCTCTGAGATTATTTTTCCCCTTTTCACATTGTATTGTGATAACAATACATGAGGAAATGGGAACTGCCAGAATCATAAAATCATTTTGGTTCGAAGAGATCCTCAGGATCAAGTCCAATTATAACCTAAATCTAGGACTAAACCATGTCCCTAAGAACCTCACCTAAATGCCTTTAAAATATCTCCAAGGATGGTGACTCCACCACTTCCCTGGGCAGCCTGTTCCAATGCCTGACAACCCTTTCTGTGAAGAATTCTTTCCTAATATCCAATCTAAACCTGTGCTGACACAACTTGAGGCCATTTCCTCTTGTCCTATCACTTGCTACTTGGGAGAAGAGACCAGCACCTTCCATGCTACAACCTCCTTTCAGGTAGTTGTAGACAGCGATAAGGTCTCCCCTCAGTCTCCTTTTCTCCAGGCTGAACAGCCCCAGTTCCCTCAACCGTTCTTCATCAGACTCGTGCTCCAGACCCCTCACCAGCTTCATCACCCTCCTCTGCACTCACTCTAGTACCTCTAGTACCTAATGGAGTCATACCTGCTACAGGTGTAGTGTTCTTTTATTAAAGAGAAACATGATGAATAAAATAACAGTCTAAATGAATTAGCAGCAAGAGTGGAAAATAAAAAGTTGTTGCTCTTTTCCTTCCCTAGGCCACTGCCTGGAGATGACCTTAGATACACGCCCTAAAATTAGATGGTTGGATCACTGGTGGGAAGTTGTTTTTTGATAGTAGTGGGGCTATGAAGGTTGGTGACAGGTGTCTGTATGGCAAATAAATCTTGTGCACAGAGAATGCAGACAGCATTTGCGGTGCTCTGTAGGTGAACTATTGGATGTGAATTCCGTGCCTATGGGAGCCTTACACATAAGACTCCAAAGAACTATACGGGACCATATGTGTCTGTAGCAAGTTCAGGTCTTCTGGAAGAGACCAGATAGAAAACCCAAACTGTGAACTGAATGATGTTGGTTGCTTCCTCAGGGCTGTTGTGGCAGAAGCATTAGGAACGTGAAGTGCAAAGAGGCTCTTAATCCCTATGACATCTGAGCTAACTTAAAGAAATTCAAAGTTTAATGCTGGCAGTCGTTATTAATGTACTTGTAACCACGGTATTGCTGAACTAGTGGTGGCAACTGCAGAAAAATAAGAGAAAGGCGTTTACAAACATTCCCTCTAAGTGATATCAGAAGCAGATACAAAGACTTCATCATTTTAAAAGGAAAGTAAGTGGAAAACATGAAAATTATAACTTTTATGAAAGGATATGCACGGTAGGCATCTCAAACAGTAAAGTGCAATAAATATAGGTAAGGATTAAGCAAATGAAGACACTTGCAATGTTTATTTCTTATAGCCTTGTCTATATATTTATTTGTTTAATTTTTTTTTTCAATTACTGTGTTTTCCCAAGGGACTTTCAGTCCAGTAAAAATTACTGCTAAAGACTACTTTGCGTAGAAGTTACATAGACAGAAACACCTACGGATAGAGTTGCCAGATAGCCATTAATCTTTGTACCTATGCGTAGAAAGAGATAAAAAAATGTGTTTGACACACAGAACAGTGGAGACTGTTTTGCGTGTATCTTTGTTCATCTGTGTGAGTGGTGGAAGAACTGGACTCGAAGGTTGACCAAAAGGGCAATCTTTTTACGGTATTTAATTTATCTAAGCAAAATTCAGAGAACATTGTAATACAATTCTTTTTTTGGTGAGTGTTCTGGGTTCTGACTGTGGTTTGGTTTGGTTTGGTTTGGTTTGGTTTGGTTTGGTTTGGTTTGGTTTGGTTTGTAGGTAAAGCTGAGGGTATGTTCCTCAGCAATGAACAATCTCCATTTGAAAATAAGATGATGCAACAGAGAGAACAGGGGAAAATAAGAAAGAATGCATATTTGCCTTCAAACCTTACCTGAAATATTGTGAATCTTACTTAGGAATTAAGCAGAATTTTATCAGACCTATGGGGTAAAGTTAAGCATCTGGGGAAGCAAAATATTATAACAAGGACAGAAAATTGAACATGTTTCCAGATAAATAGGGATAGTAGTCTGTGCAAGATAGAATCATAGAACTGTTTTGTTTGGAAAAAGACCTTTAAGATCATCAGGTCCAACCACTAACCTAGAGATGACATCTTACAAAGTGGTTATGACAAGATACTAGTTGACATAGAAGGAGGATAAATTGAAGGCAAAGAGTATCCTCAAAGACTTCCAAAGCTTGTGAGAAAATACGTACTATGTGCAGCAATCACAGATAAATGTAGGAAACGGGTATCTGGTGCTTTATTAATAGAGATTTCTCCTATCTTGTTTGTAATGGCATTCGAAAGCACAGCAGCCTTCTCTGACAGTAATGGTAGACAAATGACAAATGACAAATGGTAGATGATGTTGATCTTAGATGACATAACATTATCTCAGTTCCTTTTGTAAGAAAGACATGGAATTTCAGAGTATAAGATTTCAAGCTGGAAAGTCAAATCTGATAAGCAGAATACTGTAGTATGACCTGTAACTAGGTAGTGGAAGCAGCAGAAAAAAGGTCTGTAAAGCTCTCTATCCAACACTTGTTTTTTTCTGAAATCCTTGAATAGCTGTCTTTATACACTGGGTGGCAAGTTGCAAAAGATATGAATGATTTTGCTGATGAGCTATTATGTCCTAAACTTGGGTTTGTTTTTTTATGGCTCACCTTTTTTTTTGTCTTTAAGAAGAATAGCCTCTCTGGGCCTAGACTATAATAGATTCTTCTAATGCTGTTCTTATTTCATGTTCAGAAAAGAGGTAGGTTTTTACTCTAGTATAATTACAAAACTGACGAAGCAGAATATTTCTAATTAATTGACAATCCTAGCAGTTTTATCATCTTGTAGGTGCTCTAGTAGTACATTCTCTCAGTTTCACTTGTGTGAAGAATCACTTGCCAGTTACTGTTCTATAAGTTAGTGCCTTGGTAGATTTCGTTCTTGGATTCTGCATTTTCAGCAACTTTGATTGATTTCTAATCTATATCTTCATTCGCATTGCCTATTGTCTAACCATTCTTTTAGTTCTCTGCTGCTATTTGGTACTGCTGTATTTGAACACTTTCTATTTAACATGAATCAGAAAGCCCTCCAAGTGCTACCAATGTCTATCTTCAACTAAATATTATTAGATGTTTGTGATGGATCCCTTCTACACATTGAAACACTGAAGTAAAAATCATGTTGTAATTTATATCTTACATTCACAGTTTCATTCTTCTAAGTATTAGAAGCTTTAGAGCATTTTTTTTTAAATCCGTGTAACCCTGTTATGCTTACCTATGCATGAGAGGCTTTGTAGAGCATCATGCAATTTGCAAGAACTATGGCTTCTGAAAATGACAGTAAGCAGTCTGTAATTCTTTAAAATGTGCTGTGCCATGATTTATATACAAAACATAGGCTTTTGTCTAGGCTTTGTGTCTTGTGCGTTGTGA
Source organism: Pampusana beccarii (assembly GCA_013399365.1). NCBI lineage: Eukaryota > Metazoa > Chordata > Aves > Columbiformes > Columbidae > Pampusana > Pampusana beccarii. Next base: position 73,678 of record VWYH01005417.1, on the reverse strand, counting down.
TGGACATGTTTAGTGTAGACATGCGTTTATTCCTATGTATACATTTCAAAAAATGCCTATGATCAAAGCACACATGAGCTAATGTCTTAAACCCATATGTATTTTCTACTAAGAATTAATCAGTGAGAATCTGTTTGGGAATGATGGACTTAGGTACTCTGTACTCTTTTATACTTTAAAAACTGTGGCAAATATCCCACTAACAAAAAAAAAAGAGTAGCATGAGAGACATTAATTTAAGCACTCCCGATTTTCAAATTCATGACTGACAATGACAGCTGTTTTGTAGTAGTATGTATTATTTGCCTTTTTTTTTTTTTTTCTCCAGACGAACACTGTTCCTTTCTTTGCCTCACAGTTATGTTCATCTTTATCTCTGAAAGGCTTAGGTCCATCAGCAAACCTCTCCAGCTAAGAGAGCGGAGGTAATTTCAACACAGAGTTAGAATCATAGAATCATTTAGATTGGAAAAGACCTTAATATCATTGAGTCCAACAGTAAGCTTAACACTGCCAAGTCCTGCTAAACCATGTCCCTAAGTGCCATATCTATATATCTTTTAAATAGCTGTAGGGATTGGTGACTCAACCACTTCCCTGGGCAGCCTGTTCCAATGCCTGACAACACATGCCATGAATAAATTGTTCCTAATATCCAATCTAAGCCTCTCCTGGCACAGCTTGAGGCCATTTCCTCTTGTCCTATCACTTGTTATTTGGGAGAACAGACCAGCACCCTCCATGCTACGAGCTCCTTCCAGGTAGTTGTAGACAGCGATAAGGTCTCCCCTCAGTCTCCTTTTCTCCAGGCTGAACAGCCCCAGTTCCCTCAGCCACTCCCCATCGGGCTTGTGCTCCAGGCCCCTCACCAGCTTCGTCGCCCTCCTCTGCACTCTCCCTGGTACCTCAGCGTCCTCCTTGTGATGAGGGGCCTGAAGCTGAACACAGGATTCAAGGTGCGCCCAGACCAGCGCCCAGCAGAGTGGCACAAGCACTTCTCTGGTCCTACTGGCCACACCATTCCTGACACGAGCCAGGATGCTGTTGGCCTTTTTGGCCATCTGGGCCCGCTGCTGACTCCTGTTCAGCTGCTGTCAATCAACAGCCCCAGATCCCTCTCTGCCAGGCAGCTTCCCAGCCACTCTTCCCCGAGCCTGTAGCGCTGCCCGGGGTTGTTATGACCGAGGCGCAGGACCCGGCACTTGGCCTTGTTAACCTCATACAACTGGCCTCAGCCCAACGATCCAGCCGGTCCAGATCCCTGTGTATGGCCTTCCCACCCTGCAGCAGATCAGCACTGCCACCCAACTTGATGTTGTCCACGGAGTTGGTGCTATGCAGGGAGGACAGACATTTTGCTACTGGATTTGATAAATATTTGCTAGCAACAGGAGAACAGTGGGTTAAGTGGGTTCCATTCCTGACTGGACTCAAAATGGAAAAATATGAGTACATATTTGAAAGAGAGACCAGGGTTTACTTCCTGTCCAAAAGAAACTTCAGCAAATGTGATTTTTTTCCTCAAAATTTTGGATATTCTGGAAGTTGTAAAAAAAAAAAACTGGCTATAAGAGAAATATACTTTGCTTTGTCTAACCCTTTTAAAAAAAAATCTGAGTTGTTTCGTCCATCTGCTAAAATTCAGCCTCAGGCATATTCCTGGCACAGGAAAAATATAAAATTTCAAATCTGCGGTTTTGTGCAGCTGGCAAAATTTCTGCCCCTTTTTTCAGCAATTCAAATGGATTTCGCTGTTGGACGATGTTATTAAAAGAAGGAGGTGTTAGTCCCATCTATGATGTGATTATGTTGTCACTATTATTGTCGGTTAAAATGTCAGCAGCATGTTCACTGCGGAGAGAAAAATAAGAAAGAACATGGTAAAACTGCTGAATTGGACCTTCCCTTTTATTTGGTCAGCCACCTGCTGTTTCAGATCTGTATAAGGAATTCATCTGCCCTGCAGCCAACAGAAAAGTATAGAGATAGTCAAGCTATCTGCACAGTCAGACTTGTTTATACAAAGCAATCTAGTAGCAGCAGCGTGGAATCCTATGTGAGCAAGGTATTCAGGTGAGAAATGAGAGCTGATTAGCTTATTCCCTAACAAATTTAGACCTATTCCATTGCCTCTGCTATCTGTTTTAAATCTGGTTTGTGCATCCCTGTACTGAACTGCAGGCATACTTCAAATGAAGGTAGTAATATTCTTGAGATGAAATAAGTTATAACTTGGTAAATTTTCCAGATGTATTTAGTTAAGAATATTTTTTTATTTCTTGCATTCTATCTTCAAGTATTCAAGTACTAAAAGCTTTACCGTATTTGTGTTTCATATAACATAAATATCTGAGCTGCTCAAGCAGAAAGGTAATTTTTCTTACTGTGACCGTGAATTTTTTTCATGTTTCTTGGTTTCTAAGTCACTGAACAGCTTACCCTTTAACTAATCAACCCTACTGCATAGAGATACTTTTTCATTAACAGAGAGACAGATTGTCTTTTCCTCAGCACTGCTGCCCACTCCAAGCAGATGACTAAAGAACCATGGAGAGCATATGCTCAGCTATGCCAGTGAATGCTACACAAGCACTTTTTCTTGTGCTGTGAAATGTGGCTGTTAACATCTCTCCATTTTTCTCAGTACTCTCAAAGGCTTATTCAGTTGCTAATGCTGTTTGAGTCATGGAATATCTTTGCCTACCACATGGAAACAGGAGGAGGAAAAACAGGGAACACACACTTTTAGAAGGAGACTGTAAGAGAAAATACAAATAGCAATGGTGGAATTCTAGTAATACACATAGGACTGTGGAAAAAATCTTTCACAGAGAAAAAACATTCATTAAAATTCTGTTCTGACCTTTAGAGTTCAAATGTTAAATACACAGCTTGAATTTTAATCTACAGAAACAATCTAACAGGTCAGAACTTCTACTCTTAATCATAATAAAGGATTTTATATAATGCTGCTTTTAAAATACGTGGGTCCATTCATGTTGCTTAAGGAGACTTCAATACTTGCAGTTATGGTGAGTTACCTATACTGCTTTTGTTTTGAAGTATGGTACTGGTTTGAGACTACCTATATAGAAATGCTGAGTGAACAGCTAGTATCTCAGAAAAGAGTAGAAATTAGTTTTTAACTGATAAATGAACCATTGATAATCTTTAAGACTGCATGTTGTTAATATAGAAGTCAGGCAGTCTATGTTGTATAAGCACTGTATCACCTGTGGGATCCAATGGTAACTGGAAACACGGCAAAGACATTGGTTAACTGTAAAAGTTAAAGCAGCTCTGGCTGTCATATAATAAAGAAAAATAACATGGCAACGCTTTTAACCATCTTTAAGAATTCTGCTGTGATTGCAATTCATATATTCCTGCTGTCTAAGTGAGATCCCACTGGTTTCAGTTCTGTAGGGTAGACCACGTCTAAATCCTACATGTGTGCTAGTCTTTCCTAAGCGAATCTGTATGGTTCCCTGACCCCAAGTGTCCAACAGCACAAACAAATCAGAATATGGATCACCTTTGTGGGGTGTGATGGGCATCAAATAAACTGTTTGACCACTGACCTCTTTGGCTGTGCTTTTAAAACTGTAAATGTTCTTCACCTTTTATGATATGATGCCTTGATCTGTGGTCATTGAGATAAAAAGTGATCTTTTTTTGTGAAACTCTGAAAGAGAATGCAGTCATGTAGGTCACCACAATTTCAGTCATAAATCAAACAAAGCATTCCGTGACAAAAATAAAATAAAAATTAAAAAAAAAAACCACCACATACTGCACAAGATTATTTATCTTGCTTATACAAGATAATCAATGCAGTCCTCAGAGGGAGGTCACTGTCTGTGGTCGTACTTTTAAAGATATTATATTGGCGTCTAGCAGGAACATGTAACACTGCAGAGCTTGCAGAATTATTTCTGTAACTTTTAGAAATAAGCAATAAAGTTCATTTTAGTCATGTTATTTTAAAACAAATTTTTATGACATAATAAATTATTAAAGCCTACTCTATCTGCACTGGTAAGCAGTTTCCTGAAATTTTTAAGTGACTATCTCATACTTAATTTTACCTACCTATATTAATTTACTCTGTGATTCAGCAAAATTATTAAGCTGATGTAGTCTTGTTGATTTCACAGAGAGCATGCACATGCTCAGGTTTTGATAAACACCTCAGTAATGTGGGGAACTGAGATGAAAATATTAATGTTACAGTATTGCATCTATCCAGATATATTGTGGGTTTGGGTTAAGCTTCTGAGCACAGACACTTGGGCATATTTTTCCCCACAGAATAATTCTTAGATTACACAAACAGGTAGCAATTAAACAATTTCTGTTCAACGAAGGAAATAAAATCAAACCAAAGCATTTTTCAGGAACTATTTTTCAGTCAGGGACACATCAGGACATGGAGAAATCTAAGCAGGATATCTGATGCCAGTCAGTCCTGTCTGATTGTTCAGAAAATTCATCTAGTCATTCATGTTCCTCGATCTTTTTTCTGAAGACACAGAGATAAGATGATGAGCAGAACAATATACCATACTCTGTAGAACTACCTTCCAGAACAAGAAAGCTACAGTTTTCTGAGTTTTATCTCCCTAATATTTCAGATTGATGTACAGTCCTTTGCCTGTTCATCAGTGGCCATCTTTCTGTACACCAATGGTCATTGTATGGACATCTCTTCAGTCTTTTGCTTTCATACTCCTTCCAAACTTCCCTTCAAAGTGTGCTACATTGCAATTTCTATACAAATTAAAATTCCAGTTACTTTTAAAGAGCACTGACAGAAATATTTGAAAAAAAGAACTGCACATTCCATTTGCTGATCTAGGTTACCTAGACATCTTACATATTGCATTTCATGAAACCTTATCAATGACAGCTAATAAGGTGCCAAAGCAGTTCATAACAATCAATTCATGAATGCAGTGTTGAGATTTTAGATTTTCACTTTTCTCTACTAATTCGGCATACCCTACTGTCTAATCTGAAGGTAGCATACAATTATGTATTGTAAAATGCAATGTTAGGATTAGGCTGAATGTATCAACCACAAAGCCAGAAATTTCTCCTTCACTATCTGTAATATAAAACCTGCAGTGTTTTGTCTTAAAATGTAAATACATACAGTAGAAATTATTGTACTGAAATTAATGAAATTAATTGACTTGTTTCAGTACAAGTGGCAGGAGAATCTAATTCCGACACATTTTCAATGTGTCTGTGAGGCATGCATCTTGCTTAAATTTTATGAAGTACAGAGTGAAATTCAAATGTATAGTAAATTCTGTATGATAAATTCTATGTCTAAACTATGAGGATGAAAATCTTTGAGCTAGTACTCTTGCATGCAGATTGCATTCAAACTAGATAAAATAGCACTGCCAAAAATTATCTAGAGAAATATTGCAGTCTTTGAGTTTCAGTCTTTACTAATAAGAATAAAAGCTTCTTTTTTTTTTTTTTT
>VWYH01005417.1:50477-68154 GCA_013399365.1 Pampusana beccarii | reverse complement strand
GGAAATGTCACTGATTTTTTGAGTTATGGATAATGATAACATCTGCAGGGTTCACTTGCAGTAGCACCAACATGTCTTCCTTTTGGAGTTGCCACATGGAAGTTCCCTGCTAGAACAAAAAAACAAAACCAACCAACCAACCAAAAACCTATAAAATTACCTCCTGCTTAAGTAAAACTACACCAAAATATGAAGAAATGCTCCTCAAATCTTTCTTCTGTCCTATTTGGTAAACCTCAAATGGCAGCTCAGTGTGTGCCTTGTCATCGCATCAATGATTGCAGAATATGTATGATTGTTATGGGAACAGTAAAGGACTCATGTTACAGAGTTCACAGCCTTAAAATTAGTAGCCTTTTCTATGTTCCACAAACTTTCTCTTCAACATAATAAAACTGGATGTAGCTGAGGACATTAGCTTGAAAATGAACTCTGAAAGGGACTGACCAGGGCTGTGTGGCTTGATATTCTCATAGACTGAGTAAATCATTTAGCTTTTCCTGGGCCTCTCTTGCAAAGCATTTCCTTGAGGATAAATGGAAGCTGATGTGCCAGTTGGCATCGAGTTTCTGAAATGAACAAAACACTAGCTGGTATTCTTTAACATCTTCTAGGCTGTTTTACCAACTGCTAGCAAATGTTTCAAATTAGCATGTCACATGCTAGAGACAGCCGAGAGACAAATTCCCTTAAACGTGGCGTATTAGGCTAAATAATGTAACGTATTATTTGAAGAGTCGATAGATCAAAGTGAGTGGTTTTGGTGTCTCACAGATCCAAACAAAAACACATTATAAATCAAAGTCAGTACTAGAACTCTGTGAGGAAAGTCCACTGTGTAACAGTAATTATTCATTTACGTGTTTTGTCCTCTCTCGCCAGTATTTCCTATTCGAAGATTATACCAATAAGAAATAATACTGATGGTTGTTTTCAAAGCCTTTTTGACATAATTGCTTTCTAAATCTTAAGCAAATCATAAAATTCATGTGAAGTGAATGTCACCACCTTTCTAAAACCTAAGTATAGAAAAAAATATTTCTATACATACTATTTTTCAATAAAACATGCACTCTTCTTATGGCAAGAGTTTTTCAATATTGATCACATAATTGCCAAAAATATTTTTGAAACATAATAAAATTGCAGTGCTGTCTACATATTCCACAAATTCCTCTGTGGAAGGAGTTGAATTCACCACCACAGCTGTTCACCAAAAAAAAAGAGTAAGATTTACTTATTCCCAAATCAAATAGTCTTTTCCTCTATCTAATTAAGGTTTTGTCCTCAGAACTACCTCATTGAAGGTGACTCCACCCTGTGATGAGATCTTCAATGATGAAACAAATTCTGTGCAGATCTTGCACTGCTGTCAAGAAAGCTTTTTGGATTTCCTAGGTATGAAATTAATTGAGTTGTAAAAATCCACAGGCAAGCTAGTAATAAAACAGTTGAGGATACGGAGATTAAATGAATTAAAAGAAAGACTTATGCTTCCACCCTTTGCCTTTTTCACTTCACTTCAATGGAAAACCGGCCAGGTCTTCTTGGAAGTATAACACCAGAAGGTCAGTGGATGAAATGAAAGACTAATTCTGTGCATAACAAAAGAACGCAGGTTGTTTTTTTTTCTCCCTCATGAATGACAGCCCTAATCACTGACCTCCAATTTCCTTCTTCCTGTTTTAATAAAATTTAAAATTCCTTTTCTGGAAAATAGGTTTTGCTAACCTACTTTCCAGGCAGGTAGCAGAGCTTAAGGGGTTAAAAACCTCATCAAGCTGAGAAAATAATTTTATTTGGATCTCATTTTATTATAAAAAGTGGACATGACCACATTTGCTAACCAGTCATGATTAGAAAAAACAAACAAACAAAAGCAAACGAATAAACAAAACAAAAAACAAAACAAACAGTTAATGAAAACTGATTGTTTTTCAACAATGAATATAGTCTGTTGAAGTTTTTGATTTGAGAAGAATTGTACAGGAACATTTAAAATCTATTAGACATTTTTGGATTTTTAGAATCTGGCATTATGAAGTAGTGTTCTTAACGACGTTTCCACACTTCTAATAGGTAGATAGATAGACAGATAGATAGACAGAATTTAGAAAGGGGTTTACTGTGTTGTATAGTTGTGTGTTTTGTCAATATCGTAGCAAGACTAATTTTCACCAATAATATAGCATACCATTGAGGTGTTACTTAAGGTTCAACACTTTAAAATAGAAGATCAAAGAAAAACAAGAGATAAGGGAGAGGCAAATTACAGAAGCACAAAGATTTTTCCAGAGCATTTCCTAGTGTCTACTAGAACAGCAAGAATTTGAATTTTTAATGTGATTGCATTAGAATTATAAGGCTAAAAAATAATCATCAAACCTCTAAGGTAAAGTTCTTGAACATTTTTTGTTTATTGGTTTCCTAGGTTTGCCTAGAATTGAAAGTGGAAATTACGAAATTACATCTATAAACTACTTTGGAACTATAGTTTGTTTAGTTTCTTTGTGAACTCAGGAAGCTCTGAAATTATTCTGTTCTAGCTTGTCACGAAAACATTTTAGATAAATTTAAATAAATTGTGCATAAGCATCTAGCTGAGCAAAATAATGTTGTTCTAAAAGCATTTGTTTATGTTGAACAATAACTTTACACCTATTTGAGCAATAATGAAACTTGAGATTTGTAAGTAGTAGTGTCTAAAATCAAATAAAACTAGTCTCATTAAACTCAGAATACCTATGTGGCTTTTGGTGTGCTCTTTATTACTGAATATCAGAAAAAAACAAATATATGTAGGCAGATTTTAACTCAAAATCATTATTTTGTCAACAGTTAAAATTGCATACAACAAAAACAGAGTTTCATAATAATGACATCACTTAAAGTACAGACAGTGTGAGTGGTAACTCGAAGTACAATGTGAAGTATCCTGAAGTCTTAGTAGAAGGAGAAGAGCAGAACTTCCAAGTAGTTTTTGGAAGTAAAACCCAGTTTGTTTTAACCTTAGTTTGAAAAGAGAGAATACATATAAATTAGAGCAGAAAAAATGTGTCTTTCTAAAATTTTGCTGTGAAGTTCGACTTTACTCAGCTGTTGTCTAGCTTTTTTTTTATTTAGGAAGCAATATATATGCTGGACAAGTTAGGGATAGTAACATATACCATGTGATTAAATTTGGGTTTATCTAATAAATAGATGGAGTAGGGAAAATAATCACTGATTTTTCTTAGGGGAAAAGATAAATTATAGAGACAGGCTATGTTGCAATTTTAAGTTGATAAGAAGTAGCATGCTGAAAGATAATGTCACATTGTTGTTTGTAACTCCCCCTTAATCCCATACATCAGTGTGTAATTCAAGTTTTGGGGATGTAACCCTAAATCTGTTTGTAGTATGTCTTTTTCTTCTTGCAGTCCTTAATGAACAGAGTAAATTAAATCAGTGGAGCTGCTCACATGTTCTTATTCAAGGGGTAACAAAATCCAACTACATTTTTCGTATGACACATTTTTTCCATTCTTATCCATAATTCATTTGTGCAAGTGGGCTTTTTTACATTTTAATAAACAATATGAAAGAAAGAGCTATTCTCATGATATTTGCAGAACAACAAAGAAGTGTTGAAATGTTTACAGTAGCCCTTTCTTATGATATTTTTAGACTGATTTCTCTGATTAAGGTGTTCAGTCACCCAGTAAACACTGATTATTTAATGTTATGGCAGTATTTTCTCTTATTCTCTAGAAAACCAAAATAGAAAGAAAAATATTTTATCATCATAATGTTTGAAATGATTATTTTTTTAATTGTTCATTTACATTTCACTAAGTAAAATGGTAAGATCTGTAGTGCCTAGAAATTGTCTCTCGTCTGAAAAGTGGTATTCATGCAAAACAAGATCAGAAAATAAAACAGCTTCCATATTATAGAGATAACTCTGTGTGGAATCCAAATAATTGAATCATTCATTTTTCCAATGGATGTTGCAAATTTCGAAAAGCAGTTTGCTTACTAATGCTTTCAGTAGTAGTAGTAGTAGTAGTAGTAGTAGTAGTAGTTCAAAGCTTTCTATCGAAGTTTTTATATATATATATTTATATATATATATATATATAAAAAATATTTGAGCGACTTTTTAAATTGTACTTCATCTGGTATACCATTTTCAGCAAAACTAAGTAAACCTAAGGAGAACAGAAGCATCCTTAGGCAGCACGCATCAACAGTGTTACATATTACATGAAGTACCAACCGCAGTTCTAGAGATCTCTAAATAATGAATGCACAGTACATCTGCTACCTCCCAGTGGTTAGGGATGGGAACTGTCCCTCTTATGAATCACAGAACTGTAGAATTGTTTAGGTTGGAAAAGATCCTCAGGATCATTGAGTCCAGCCATTAACCTAACATTCACCACTAAACCATGTCCCCAAGTGCCACATCTCCACATCTTTTAAACACCTCCAGGCATGGTGACTCCACCACTTCCCTAGTCAGCCTGTTCCAATGCCTGACAACCCTGTCTGTGAAGATTTTTTTCCTAAATCCAATCTAAACCTCCCCTGGCACAACTTGAGGCCATTTACTCTTGTCCTATCTCTTGTTATTCAGGAGAAGAGACCAAGACCCTCCATGCTACAACCTCCCTTCAAGTAGCTGTAGAGAGTGATAATGTCTCTCCAGCACCTCAATGTCTTTCCTGCAGTGAGGGGCCCAAAACTGAACACAGGATTCAAGGTGGGGCCCCACCAGTGCTGACTACAGCAGGGCGATCTCTCCCCTAGTCCTGGTGGCCATTCTGTTTCTGACACAAGCCAGGATGCTGTTGGCCTTTTCAGCCACCTGGGCACACTGCTGGCTCTTGTTCAGCCGGATGTTGACCAACATCCCCAGGTCCTTTCCACCAAGCTGTTTTCCAGCCACTCTTCCCATGAGGATTGACCTAAAGCTATACTTTAAACCAAAGGCTAATGAATTATTTGAACTTTCCAGTATTAAAACAAAACAAAGAAAGAAAAAAACACACAACCAAAACCAAACAAAAATGGGGAAGGAGTGGGGGAACAAATACCACCACCATATTCTCTCTAATTGATTGGACTTGAAGATACAGTGGTGGGAATTCTTCTTTATGCCAAGATATATCAGTACAAATTAAATATTTCTGTCTGTTAAAAAGACCAGAAAGGCAAATAACTAAAGGCAACTTGTTTGCTGCTATTTGGTTAATGAAGATTGCCTGAAATTTAGCGCTGATACTTTGCACTCTGGCTCAGATCCTCAAATGCTCTTCAGCTGCTACTGAAATCACTGAAAGTTAAATGCCTGAATGAGCCTGTGATGATCAATGCAGTTCGAAGGGTTGAAAATGATGAGTCTAGCAATTGCTGGAAGCTACTTGAAAACCCACCTCTCTTCTGGGTTTCTCGTAAATTATAGAAAGGTGTTCAGAGTCCTGAGAAGGACTGGGATGTTTACCAAGGTGTGCTTGCTGTTTACTGTGCCACAGTTGGAACGGAGTATCCAGATGCAGAAAGCAAAAGTTGTAGTAATTTATAAATAAACAGAAATGCCCACATTCAGTGTGATCTTAGTTTCTGATCACACAGTTCCAAATGCAGCCAAAATAGCCTTTTCATTATGTTGTTGAAACTTAGATATTTGGTAATCCTGAAATGCAGCTGATAGATGCTCAGAAAGATTTCCCAGCATCAAGTGAATTCCTAGTGATAGCATATAATATTGCATAAACAAGTCTGTCTCACATAGCTGATTATCTCAGCATAAGAATAATGTATCAATTGTTACTGTGGATGAACAAAATTCCACTTTGCTTTTGCTGTCAGCTTTCTGAATACTAAACATGCAGGATTTAACTTAGTTGAAATGATTCTTTGAGATACCATGATAAAGTACTTGTGTTACATGATACTTCTGGGTTTTTGGTTGGTTGTTTTTTTGGTCATTGTTAGGTTTTCTGTTTGTTCTGGTTTGGGGTCTTCGTTTGTTTGTGTTTTTTTGTTTTCCTTTTTTACCTAGAAATCTACAAACCCATTTCAGACTAAGAAATACAATTTAGAACTGTCACAGACAGCTTCAGTTTGGTGTCTTTATAATAGTAAGATAACAGCTTAGTTTTTCAAGCTAAATGAATGGCTAGACTACTTAATAATAACTTCATAATTAATCAAAATAACTTAATAAAAAAGTTTATGTTATTTCAGCTTGTGCTGAACATCACATTCACAGTACTTGCACCAATTATTTTCATGGTGGGTCTCTGCCTGGTATTTGAAAGGCATAAGAAGTACAAATATATATAAATGATCAAAAATATAGTACTTTCTGTTTTATTCAGGCCCATGCTGCAGTCTTGAAAACACTGGGGGGTGAATCTGTAGGTATACTCACCTCCTGCCACCTTTCTCTATACTAGAAGCTGGATGTGAGATATATAATGACAGCCTCTTTTAATTGGTTATTCGTCAGATGCAACAGAATATCATGTGCTGTGTTTGCGTATTTCTGTTGTAAAACCTCCTCCATATCTACCACCCAGACTTTTATAATTTGTGGACTTGTTTATCCAAATTTCCAGACAGAAAGCCTTGTCTGCCTTCTGTGCTTGGAAAGTACAGGGTGTTTCAAAAAGATGGACTCAATTTCAAAGCAGTGTGATTTCAAAGAGGTTCCATCTTTTTGAAACACCCTGTATTGTGCATGACAGTAGTAGTACTAACAGATCATTAATAAACAGTGAAAAAATCTTGTAACACTTGCTGGAATAGCACTTGACAAGTCAATATTTCACAACCTGAGGATAAACACATACCCAAATAGGATTATGTTGGACTACAATAATGAACAAATTAAAGTCTAGAGCATAGAACCTTAGAACTGAGGGTAAAGTTTAATTTTTTGTGTAGCAGTTGTCCAGAACTTTGTTGAGTCAAACAAATGCTGTTAGTGAAATGACTCACAGAAAAACAAATTAGCTTAAGGAAAACCAAACCAACAGATAGATGTTTTTGCTGTATGAGCATAGAATGGTGGTTTCACATAAATTAATATTCTTTATGAGAAGGTGTTAGTGGGACAGTAACATCTCTACCAATTGTTTGCTTTGATATCCTACTCTGCTAATACAGGCTTCATCCAATCTTGCTATTCTTATCACTTAAGCCTGAGTGCCTTCAAGTAATGCATTAAGCAAATTGACTTCCGTGTCTTACATGCTTATTCTTTCACTTTTTTTTTCCCCTGAGAGGGAAGTGCATGTACTTGGAAAGTGTGTTCTGTATTTTTATGTACTATTGATGTGCACAAATAGATACATCAATCCGACTGACCTATACGTCAGATAAAGACAGATTACGGGAACACGTTTTGCAGCTGGAGCAGGAAATGGTGAGGTTTGTGACAGTCCATCCTTCCTGTGGTCATCCCCTCCATAGTCACAGACCAGTCTGTGGGAGCACATTATCCTCTGAAAAGGCAAGCTCTATCTTTATTTCTAGTGCCACACTGTGCTATTAGAACAAAGTTGCTGAACATGGTCCTTGTGAGGACCCAAAGATAAGTGTAGATCAGTGAAATACTAAAAAATTCAAAGTTGCAAGTATGACTTAGAAGTCAGTTTCCAAGTGGGGATATTTAATAAAACTTAAGACTTATTTTTTTATTATAGGCTCTGAGGTTTTAATTAAAATTTCTATATGTTGATTTTTGAATCTGTATTTCTAAATCAGAATATAGACATGCAGCTGGCATTCATACATTTAAATGTGGAATTAATCCATTTACTCATAGTACCATATTTTGCCGTTAAATTTTATTCTTAATCATGTAAAATCATTGTAATGTTTAAGTTCTTCTACCTTCTAAAATTATGTATCGTCTTATTTTGATAGAAGAATGTATTTGGATCTTTGGTATTCCTTTGCCTTTCAAGCCATTTCTGTTTCCACAAGTACATGTCCCGATTTCTATTCTGCCTTGAAATGTAAGGCTAGATATTCGCCTCTCATCTGCCAGTGTAATTGTGACTATCTGTTCTTGCTGTGGTAATGACATACAAGTATTTATTTTACCCTTATTAGATCCTCCACTCTGTTTCTCTATTAAATTAAACAATGTGAAAACATGTCATAAGACTGGCAAATTCACACAAATTACATGAAGTAATTTGTTGTATTTAATTTTTAAGTTTTGAGTCAAAGCCTTCCCATTGCCTATGACTGTAACATGTAAAAATAATTATAATATTTTTAGTTTGAAACAGATATATATTGAAATGCTAAGAAGTGGAAATAAACAGCATCAAATAGCATGTACCTGTTAAGAAATCTATTAAATTATAGTTGGAGATAACCCTTTGCTGAAATACACCAATAAAGATGAAAGGTGTTAAAGCTGATGAGAATTTTTGCTGGGGCACAAATTGGCTGAAGGTGCAAATCACTTACACCATGCCTTAGAGGCACAGCCTGCAATGAGTCTAGGCCCTGAGTGCTAACCATCTTTTCTATCGTATTTTCTTCCTTTTCTGACGTGTGGGTTTTCTACACTTACCAGACCACCCACCGGGATTCTTGTTAAGAGTCTCCAGTCAAGCCCTGAGACCATGGTTGCCAGACGAGACAACTGTCCATGCCCAGCCCCTGCTTAGTCCAGCTGAATTCACCTCCTCCTTTGCCAGTCATGGTTTTATAGTCCTCTCATGACATCTTTCCTTCCCCTTGCCTATCTAAACCATGGAGAGCTATTTTGTTTAGTCATTTCTTCCCTGGAAGATATTTTCTTTCTTCTATTTTCCACTTCTATTACGATCTTCTTGAGAGAAAAGAACTAAACTATAGGTGCGGTTTGCAGGTGCTGTACAGATTGATACAGTACCACAATGATTCTCTCTGTTCTGTTCCTTCACTAGTTATTCCATACTTTTTTTTTTGCCTTTTCACTGCCGCTGCGCACTGGGCTGACATCTTATGAACTTTTTAATAAAATTACCTTTTCATAAGCCTTTTATCACTCTACAGTTTCTTTTCTGGGTCGTAGCAGCTAGCTCATAAACCTGCAACTGTGTCATACCCTAGCTTCCCAAGCATCGCCGTGGCTCACTTTACTTTTTGGAAACGACATCGCCGGCAGCGATACATACACCACAAACAGGGAGACTGTTAGGACTCAGTCCTGCAAAGAGCACTGGCAAGGAAAATTATAGCCATTTCAACTTGGATATCAATGGGAGAATGGGGCTCAGGGCACTCAAACGGTACAGAGCACTTACAATCAATAAGCCACCTCCTTAATCAGCACGGCCCTTTGATGGGACCTCAGCAAGTAACTGCCGATCAGTCATGACTGAAGAGACTGATTCCCTCACACCTTCGCCAAAAGCCCCAGCTTGTATATAACACGTAGTCTCAACAATCTGCAACTGCAAATTGCATTGGAGAACAGGTCATTCCAATTGTGAGCACAAAACATTTACTGCAAGAAATAATTTACAAGCAGAGGAGCTAGAAATAATAGATCTTCTTTATAGATAATGGGTTCTGTGCATTCTCTCCTATTGACTGCTATCTATGTCCTATTTCTGAGACCAAACTGTTCCTTGTTTATGCTGAAATGATATCATTTGATAGACAGATGCCAAGCATGCTGTGTACTAGAAAAGCAGCTGCTTGCAGTATTATAAAAAGTCCTGGCAAAACCTAGGATACTGAAAATAGCTGCTAGGCACTTTCCAAAGTAATGTCTTCATGCTTCTATACTGTTTATTGAGAGCACAATTGAATTTCCTTATAATAATCTTTGCATTTTATTTCATAGCAGCTGAATTGGGTTCCTACTTCTTAACTGACTTGTAAGAGAATATTAATTTTTCTGTGAATCTAGAAAATTATCTGAAGTCCCAAAAACTTATTTATGTCTTCAATATCATTTCCCAATGTTTAAAAAAAAACAGTGTGAACTTTTGGGCTAATTTACTACTTTTGTGTCTGTTTGCTTGTTGCATTTGTTTCTCGTTAATAACTAAATGGACTAGATTATTATTTTGTTTGCTTGTTGCATTTGTTTCTCGTTAATAACTAAATGGACTAGATTATTATTTTGTATACTTACTTCCTTGAGATTCCTGTGCAACTAGTAGCAAAACATCTTTCCTGCTTTGTTAGAAAAGTAATGACATACTCAAAACATCACTTTAAAAGATTTGAAACAAAATTTAATGAACAGATTGGAAAGGCACCAAAAGGAAAAGTCCTTTAAATATTGCATGTGCGTGATAATTATGTATCACTTAAAAGGATAAATACAAATGGGAAGCATGGTTTGACAGATACAGAATTGTCTTTGCAGCTTTCTAGAAAATTAAAAGCAGATGCTGAAATCCTCCTCATGCAGGTCCCACAGCCATGGTGTCATTCAGAAAAATCCAGGTTTCTCACCTGTAGACAGTAGTGGAGTTAATTCCTTGTGGCTGAAATTAGTCCGTTTATTCATATTTTATATGCTAAATTTTGGTTAAGGCTTTTGCCTTTTTGTAAATGTTACCCAGCGTGTAATGTCTCCCGTCTTCTGGGGCTGCCAATAATGTTATAAATTAGTGCCACTGAAAATGATAATTTGTGAGAGTGTCCCTTGAGAAGGTCAGTGGTGCCACTCAGCTCAATTCACATATGCCAAAGAGTACTGCTAAGCTCTTGATAACTTATGGTCATTTATTTCAGTTTGAATATTGTCTAATGTGGCAGAAAACATGGGGAGTCTCCTGTGGGCAGATTTTTTTCCAAAGTTTCCTTCTGGAATCCTAATGTGTGTAATTGTGCAACAACAATTATTTGTGTAGTTTTACTTATAAATAAAAAGTTCAGAAATATGCTTGCAACTTTTGTCTTCTGCCAAACTAACTTTATAGATGCAGGTTACATATCCATTTTTGGGATACTAAACAAGTTTGTGTTCATGTAAAATGTTTTATCTTATCCATGCTTGAGACGTATCACCTGCCATATTAAAAGGCACGTCACACAATGAGCAGTGTAGTGGGCACACTGTGGACTGGTCCCATAGAGTGCACATACTCATCTCCTAGGAGGAATTCAGTTTCTTCTCTCAAAAGGCTGCTCTGTAATGCAGAGAGCAGCAAGGGTGACTGGCAGATTGCTTCAACATCGCACCTGGTCTGAAACACAATGCTGACGTGCCACATGCACAGTCAGCAATTCAGATCAACTTTCCCTCTGTCCTTTCCTTGAGAAGACGAGCAGAGTCCCTATCACTCCCAAGGCTCCTGTTGTGGAGCACCAAGGGCTGCTCGCTCTAGAAGGAACACGGAACCAAACCCGGCAATGCAGCTGGCAAAGCCTCACCAAGGCCCAGTCCTCCCAAAAACAGTGAGCATGGCAGGTCTGGTGGCAGCTGGGTCTAGCAGAGAGTCCAGATTGCTCAGCAAGTTCATAGTGATGGGGAGGTCCGAGGTCAGTTCACCGACTCAGATGTGCACATCAGCCTCTGTCCAGACCAACGCGCAGCACAGGACAGCCCAAGCAGGGACTGAGAGCACATGCCTTAGGTTAAACGCGGCTCCTGAGCAAAGGGGTGCGTGGCGTGGGTAGGGCCACGGTTCTCACAGCAGTGCTATCAGTGGTCACACAGGTGTGCAGTACTGACCCTGAGCACAAGCAGTAAAGCACCTGACAGCTTCTTCGATCTTCACTATTTTCTGCTGCTCAGGTGCAAGTGGGAGCATGCTGAGACACTGCATATATTGTGGGAACACTCGGACTCTGTTTGTGTCCTTCATCTTGGAAAGAGAAGAGTGAGCAGTGAAGCTTTCAAGCTCTGTTTGTTGGGTTTTTTTTTTTCTAGGCTAAAAGATAGTCGGAGGTATAAAACACACACTGGTTGTTTTATTTTATTCCAATGAAATACAGGTGCTATTACAAACATGCCTACGTATTAGGTATGACTATTACTTTTTACTTCTCAAGGGTTTACTATTGTTTTGGATTAGGAAGTGGGTAATTTCCTGTTTTGCAAACTTTAGGTGAGAGATCTAGTCATGGAAATCTTACAGAAATTTGATTGTTGTTTCTTTTGTAAAATTGGTCTCTAGAGACAATAACTAGAACATAATGTTAAGTGGAGTTGCTGCATTTGTTAGATCTCACTTTTCATGTTTTCCTGTCTTGAACCAACACTTCTGCTCTGGTTTGTTTCTTGTTTTGTTTTTTTTGTTTGTTTGTTTGTTTTTTGTTTTTGTTTTGTTTTTCCAGAGCTTTATACTTCGCTGTAATTGGGATGTAGGTTAGTACGGCTGTGGTTCAAATGCATTTAATCTAACTTCTTGGCTCATTTTAACTTTCAACTTATGCCTTCTGCAGAGTTACTTTCTCCAGCTTGGTACTACTCTAACTGCTCTTCCATGGCTGTTATGAGGTCAGTTAATCTCTGCTTAGAACAGTTTGTACAAGCATATCTTAAAAGGACTGGTCTTGAAATAAATAATTATTTTAATCTATATCATGTTGTACTTGCAAATGGTAGTATTCATGATTACTCATGGTCTTACACTGGTCAGCTATCTCTAAAGTTTGGCAAATCAACACGCCTCTGAAATCTGCTACAGCTTGCTTTCTGAAAAGGGCACGTGCAAAGAAGATATGTATCGTGATCTCTAGTGTTGTCTCAAATACTCCTCCTTTTCTTTTTTATAGCACAGAATTTATCTCCACTTATTATTAGCCTTGTGAAGTGGGTCTCTTGTCTGTTAGTTGTCTAGGCTCTCTCGGTGGTGTATTATGGTTCACATTATAAAACAGGTAGAATTGCTCTCTGGAGGTACCTGTCCCAGTGGCTGTAGGTGGGGGCAGTCTAGGTAACTGGCTTACACTGTGTCACTGCTGTGTAGACAGCAAAGATAAGGGAGGGTGAAGTCCCCACTTCTAATTTATAGCTAAATGTACTTTCCAATAGATAAAGACTTCTTTTTTGAACATGGAGATAAACATTCAGAGTTAGATGAAACTGATGTGGTTGGAGGGTTTTTTGTTTTTCTTTATTTGATAAAGGGATGCTCATTTTAAACTTGCAGACATTTGGCAATGATGTAAACTGGCATTCATGTGTTTTCCCATCATAATGAGAAAATTTAGTAAAATTTGCATATCTCTCAGCTTGTTCACAATGTTACCCTTCTGGACTTTTGTATTGAGGTGGTGATGAGTGGTAAACGAGCCTGTTTTACGTGGTGGTTACTCAGAATCCACATTAAAGCTTCCTTCCAAACCCAGCTGTTTCTGAAGGCTTTTTCAAACAGACTTACAGACCCTGTTGCAATGTGAATGGGAAGTGCCACAGCTGGAAGTACAGTTTGATAGCTGTCGCTCTCCTGTGGAACTGTATACTAAGAAGATAAATTATACTGTAAACTTGTTAGCATGGGAATAAAAAGCACTTAAGTTTAAATCATGGCACCTAGTTATGACATAATCCTATGCTTAGCTCATGCAATCTCTAGAATGACCTGTGATGGAGTCCCGCAGCTACCGTGGAGCTGGGTAGCATAGTCTCTGTTGTTGTTTTTCCTTTTTCCAAAATGCTGCAGTGATTGAAAATTGCATTTATGACTGCATCAAGTTGGTGACCAGTATAAAGTACAAATTCTCTCTAAACTGTGAAGTCATAAATCCATGGAAAGCAAAATTAAAGTTCTTCATAGATCCTAGTGTTCTCAGCATAATTTTTTAAATAGGAAGTGCTTTTAAAGAGAGGAACAGAAGATAAGGAATTGCTCCACAGTAAGTTCTTTAAATCAGCTACTTTGGAAATACTGTATAAATAAAATCGACTTATTGAATTCTTGTATTAGATAACATCTAAGTAGCATGTAAGAGTTGAGGAAGGAAATGTTTTATTCATGTGATGTATGCAGCATTCAGCTTTGTGTAACACGAAAGAAAAAAAAAAGGTAAAACTTTGTTTCCAAAGTGAACATGTGGATGTAGACATTCTTACTGTAGTGCAGTTTAGAAGCTACTCGGGTGATTTAAATGTCATGGAAAAATTAATAAGAAAAATCTCCTTTTCATTCTTTTAGCATATATGTTTTGTTTGAAGGATATTCCTGGATGAGGATCACCAGGTGTGTTACTGAAGGAGCATAAACAACACTACAGGCAGGAGAAGGAAGTAATAATATTGCTAAATTTGTTTCTAGATTCACTGATTTAAAGTAGCTGTCTGTTCTGTAGCTTCTGGCAAAACACACTTTTGACTGCAGCTTCTTTTTGATGCGGTCTTCAATGAGCAACACATCAAACTGAGTACTGAAAGTTGGCAGAGCTTTTGCATCTCTCACGCTATGACAAGAGGCTTTTTAAAGTAGTTTCAGAGAAGTCTGTTCACATCCTATAGCATGCATGAGGAATCATTCTTTTGCTAATATGCAGAGAAATGCTCTTCATAGTCCAATGCATAATGAACAGAGATTTCTCCTGTTCCCTGACTTACCACCAGCTTCTGGTGATTTGGATTTTGGGAAAAGTTGAAGTCATGCTGTGTAACCAAGACAGATAACATCTATAAAAAAGAAGTCCCTATACCTGCCTACATAACTCCAACAGACTGTCTGCCCTCCTGGTGGCAACGTTACCTGCTCTTCATACTCTTGATATTTGAAGTGCAAATCTGGATGCTTTTTTGCATAATAACAGTAAGGGGAAAGATATTATTTGCAGATTTTTCAGTCTTCTAGTTCATGTACTCAGAGGCACTTGCAAATTAACGCAGTAAAGATTTGTTTCAAAGATACTAACAAGACCAGTGCCCCTGTTTGACATTTGCTATTGGAAACGGAGCACTTTTGTTTATATATGGGCCCATAAAATAACAGAGAAGTTTATTGAAAAGGACATGTGGGGTTATTGGACCTTACTTCTCCAAGCAGGGCTAGCTTCAAAGTTGGATCAGGTTGCTTGGAGCCTTGCTCAGGTGAGATCTGAAAATCTCCAAGGGGTAGAAATTACAGAATTCTTTGACTAGTCTTTTTGAACTACTAGGTTACCATCCTAGTGAAAAACTTGTTGTTCTTATATCCAACCTGAGCCTTCTAAGCAGCAGTTTGTGACCATTTCCCCTTTCAGATTATCTGGCATTGCCAAGATGGAGGTTGGCTCTGACATTTTTGTACTAGCTTTAAAACAGTTGCAGGGGGCTGTCTGGTTTATAATAAGCTAGAACTCTGAAGGATTCTATATCACTTTATACATGTCCATAAAGAACTTCAGAAAGAAACAGAGAATTGATAAATGGGGAAATGTGCACAATTGCTTTTGAAGAGAACTAACTTGGTTGAATTTTTGTCGGAAGGGATATCTGCAACACCATGTAGAAATTACTTTGTCTCACGAAATTAAAGCTAATTAGAGTTATATAACTACAGCTGAAAATAGAGAAAAGATATTTCTTGAATTTTGGCTTTCATTAGAGATTGATATTGAATTTCTTTTATTTAAAACAATCATGTTTTATGGAAGTTACCGTATGATAAGGGACCTCCTCAGAGTGTACTGTAACTGATGGGGATTTAGGTGTAGAATTGAGGCCAAAGTTGAAAGTGACTGTTCTGAATGCTGTTTAAAGGAATTCAAAGAAATGAAGGCAACTCAAAATTTCAGACTGTTGGCTGCTGGGCATGTTATTTTTAGTGTGCTCTGTTGAATTGGTTTGGTGAAACTCATGACAGCAGATACTAGTTGTAATGAAAAGCTACTAATAATATAAAGAGATGTGGGATAGAGCTGCGTATGCAATTCACTGTCTGAATGTATGGAAGTCACCTGAAAGGAAAGTATGAAGTAAATTCTGTACATGAAGAGTAAAAGTATTCAATGCATGGAAGACAGATGACCTCAGTGAGGTTAGTATATATAATCAGCGAGAAATGTGTTTAAGAGAAATATAGTAATTGCTCTGTGGAGATTTCAAAACATCATGATGACACCACAAAGCATTATGGCATTAAGTCATTTGTAACTCTAAGAAGTTAATTTGATTTTATTTAAATACGTATCTTTCATAGGTTTTGTTTGGATGGAATGAAGAATTGCAATTTAAACTTGCTGAGATCTAAAGTTTTATAGTTTGTTTTATTAGGCATTTTTGGCCTGTTATTTTAACACAGATTTCAACTAGTTATAATGAACTATTTCTATGAATAATATAGACCTAAACTTTGTTTTACTTGAAGCCCCCAAATAGAATTATTTAGATTTGAATTAGCATTTGAATTAGTACTCTGCTGCAAATCTTAAATGTGAAATATGAGGTGCCACATTTTTTTAAAAAAGCTCTACAGTCCTTTAACTTCTGCAGCTGCAATTATGAAAGTAATGATCAGCTACCATTACAGATTCCTTTCATGGAGTAGACCTTTCTTAAAATCAGAAGATGAAATATTCTTTTGTGGTGATAGCCTAAAAAATGGGTCTCACAAGATCCAAGAAGGCTGTCATTCAGGGCAAACAGTGCTTAAACAAGAGAAAGCTTCAAAAGGATGCAGCCGTTGCCTAAAGCTTACATTTCCAGTTATAAGAAAGCAGAGATGGAAATCAGAGCAAAATTACAGACTGAAGAATTTTATATTCTGTTCTTTTTGTGCTGACTTTTTTTTAAGAGCAAAGTATTCTGAGGAATGAAATGTATTAATGCAGTATGGGATGAAAAAGTTACCTCAAGGTAATGAGGTAGCTGGCTACAAGTGAGGCCAAATCTTTCAGATCTGCCCAAGCATATGAAAACTACAACAGACCAATGCTGCTACCTCGTTGTCTTTTCCTGCAACAAACGTTTAAGTTCAAAACCGTACTGATCTGAAATTTAATCTCATCTGTATTAGCAATGTTTGCAGTCACTTCATCTGCCATAATTAACTATGAAGTGTCTAGCAAGGGAAAGACATCTCATATCTGATCCCTTTAAAAACTTAATATTCTTCAGTTCCTGTTCAAACACGGCACCTGTGTTCCACAGTTATTTGCATGTAACAAATTTGACTGCCCTTTGCAGTCAGAGAGGATTCTCTCCTAAAACAAAGTGAATTCCAGCCTTTTTAAACATTGCTGTACATTATGTAGATTAGTAGCCCACTGCACATGGCTTTTACAATGAAGAGAAGTATGGCTGGAACATGCAGTGTTTCAGGACCTGTATACTGTTATTGTGGGGGAATAATTTAAGGTTCTGCTTGCTGCAGAACAATGTTTAGATTTCTTAAAGAGAAGCATGACTTAAAGAGTGACTTAAAATAGTTTGGTGGCAGGTTTACACTATTATTTACTGCATGGGGGAGATATGCCAAGCCAAATGCTGCTTACCTTCTTTCCAGGTGCATGTATCTGTTCACAAAGCAAACCTTTGGATGTCTTCCCTCCCTGATAACCATTCATTCTGGAGTCTGTGTCTCGGAGCTCCGGAGGCAAACTTTCAGGCAAGGCTGTGTCTGTCGCAGTGCAAACTTTCAGGATTCTTCTGTCCCTCATAACCGTTTGCTACGGAGTCTGTGTTTAGAGCTCCAGAGGCAAACTTTTAGGGGAGGCCTGTAGCCATTTGCAGAACCAAACTTTCAGGAAACAATATTCTCAGGGAAAAAAAAAAAAAAAA
>VWYH01005417.1:37705-50471 GCA_013399365.1 Pampusana beccarii | reverse complement strand
TTTTTCTCTGACTCCACATGGGCCTTTTTTTTTGTTCAATTGTAGACATTGGTTTTGGTCCGTATCCTTGCAGGTGCTGTTTTGCTGAGAAGAAAGGATTTTCCAGACAAAGTGCAAAATAGACCCTGCTTTGCTGATGCCTGTAATGTCTCCATGTTAGCCTTTGATCATTGTTTTCCCAGTCAGTTCCATTTTTCCCAGCAAAATGCAAGTTAGACTTTCTCTTACAAGCGTTCAGTGTAGTCTGCTGTTGCCCTTGGTAAATACAAGCAGGACTTTACAGCTTAAAATTTTAGCAAATCTAGTCTACCAAGTAACATGAATCAAATAGTATATTAAAAATCATACAACCTTATATCTCTAAATAATTCATTACATTCAGTATGCATCTACTTAAGCTAATTGATTAATATTGAACTTGAATTGGGCTCATCCACTGACCTCTGAGTAGTAAAACCATTGTCATACAGCGCACTTATTGAGCAGGGAGATCTCAAAGTGTGCTCATCCAGGCTGTCATATTTATAGAATAAAGTGGTTGATTCGTAGCCAAATTGCACCATAGGAAAAGTATGCACAAGACTCCCTGCACCCACAAGTTACCGGTGCCCAGTGTGCCATTTTGCTTCCCTGTGGGTCTTCTGGAAGGAGTTCTTGGCCTGTCTGTGGTTCAGGCCCTTCCCTCCTCTGGAACCTGGACCAAACTGCTGCTGGTTTGGCTGGCGGGTGTTGAGTGCATCTGCCACAACTGTATAAAAAGATGCTTTCTGCTACTTGTGTCTGATAAAGAACACAAAGATGGGGAGCAGGAAGGACAGTAGAAGCTGTTACCAGCTATAATTCCCTTTCTGTGAAATGCTGAATATTGTTCTATGCCTGACAACATTTCAGACTTGCTGATAGGGTCTGAGATTTTGATACTTGCTGCCTCTGCAGGCAGTAGGTCAGTCTGGGCTGTGACCTTAAAAACCTGGGGCATGAGGCACACTGGATGTGATCCAGATGCAAATGTGGCTGAAATGCAAAGGAAGGATTTACTGGAGCTCTACTGAAACCACCAGTAAGTGTGCTCCAGAGGGCAGCAGTGATGGATAGAAATAAATTTGTAAGCTTTGAAGATCCAGATCAGTCAGGCTGTATTTATTGAAATTGACAGCTGTCATCATGGTATGGGTTTTTTTTCTCTTTTTCTGTGAAAATTACAAAATTGTCTTAAAAATACCAAAGCCATGTGGCCAAACACTGCATTCCAGATTGGTGGCTCTAGAGCAAGACCCCAGAATGACGAATCTTCAAGCACTCCATTTTTATGAAAAAATAACAGAGTTTTGTATACTGAGAATTCATTAGAACATGCTTCTGGATGGGTATATTCCCAGTTAAGTAAGCATGTCTCTCTAGTGGATCTCTGAGATCACCTGTAAACTAGAAGCAGTCAGCAGACTGTAATCAACGTGAATTTAATGTTGAAGGATTTTCAGAAGGGAGATAAGAGTCTTGCCTTCCATGGGGCTGCAGTTGAGGAAGTCCCCTGGTCCTCACAGGGATTCATATGGTGAAGTGCAGGCTCTCTGCCATACCATCTGCAAGGAAGGAGGCTGTGAGTTGAGGTGACCTTTTCCAAAAAAGGGAAAGTCTGTTACCATGTGATAAGATTCTTAGAAGTTAAAGCAATTGGATCAGCTCTGCAGATTCAGTCTGAGTCCTGGTGAATGCTTGCCTGAAAGGACAGAGAAGAGCTGTGAAGTTGACTTGATCTGACACCTATGAAATTTTTGTTCACCAATCTTGAACGTAATAGTTTAAAATAAGCCCTCGAAAACAAAATTTATTCCATGCAGAATGAAATGCATTATTTTCATTCTGACAATACTTTAAAAAGAAATAACTTTAAAATATGTGTAACAGTTATTTATAGGTTGAAAACATTTTTTCTAGTAGCTCAAATATTTTCTTTGTAATAGATTATTTGATCAGTGTTTGAGGTCCTTCATGTCCCACACTCCAGAGAGTCTTCCTTTGTCATGATGCAGAGCATCAAACCAGCTAGACCAAACTTTCTCCATAAATTTCATTGTGACATATGAAATGGGAATTTAGACGTGATAAATTAAATTAGATAGCATAAGTAGCATGGTCATGCAGGATTCATATGAACAGTGGATCAATATAAGCTTACAGCAGTAAAATGAGGTTTTATCTCACAATATCTAAGGTAAACTTTGGGAGTTCTGATTTGTCTACAGTGCTTGAGTACTAGTGACTCTCAATGTGCGATGGCTCCTAGTTTTATAAGTTATAAAACATGCCTCTGTAAATGCAAGGTATTTTAAGGCACCTGTGGCTTTAGATTTAAACATCAGTGACAAGCGAGTGAGGAGCACAGCGGCAGATACGGTAAGTTCTGCTGCAGACCACGGACCAAGGAGAAAAGAGGGGCAGACCCCGTGACAGGCAAATCCGCGGACGGACAGAGGGACTGCCCAGAAACTGGCTGATCTCGCGTGGGAGGCTGACACCACGGAGGCATTGCCAGAATACTTAAACGGCCCCTAGGGAGTGCAGGCAACCAGGCACAGTGGAAAGGGACAGGCAGTTCAAGCAGAAGGGCAAGTGGCAAGGGTGAGCGGTGAGGACCCTGCCACTTCAAATAGAGACTACGACCTGCTATCAAGGAGCAAAGTACAGCAGGAGGCATGGTATCCACCCCAAGTACCATCTGCGTCCATCACAGTACCTCTGACTGCAAGAACTGATGCAGCCACCCAAACCGAGGTTGGGAGGGAAGATGAAGCTGTCCAGGTCCCAGTCTGCAGAGTGTGCCCAAGTTTCTGCTTGGGCACTGACAGCAGCAGCAAGCTCACCTGTGGGTGATGTGCCCAAGTGAAGGAGCTGCTCAGTCTGGTGAAAGAGCTTCAAGAGGAGGTGTCCAGGCTGAGGAGCATCAGAGACTCAGAAAAGGAGACTGACTAGTAGGCTTGCAGTCTGCCATCCCTGATGCAAGAGCAGAAACCAACCATGGCACCAGATACAAAGGACCCTCCACCCTCTTGCCACCAGGCTGTAAAGGGCAACCCAGAAGATGGGGGAGAATGTAAATGGGTTACTGCTCAGAGCAGCAGGTGAACACCCTCTCAGCCTGTCCCACCTTCCCAGCTGCCTGTGTACAACAGGTATGGGGCCCTGGAATTGGATAGGCAAGCAGCTGATGCTGACGCTGATGAAGACCCTTCTGGGAAGGAGAGATCCTCTAAGCAGCCCATGACACACATGAAACCCAGCAAACCCACTAAAATCTCACATTTAAAGAGAAAAAGAAGGGTAACTGTCATAGGCGACTCCCTTCTGAAGGGAACAGAGGGGACCGATATCCTGACCCACCCCACAGGGAACTGTGCTGCCTCCCTGGGACCAGGGTAAGAGATGTGGCTCAACAACTCCCCAGGCTCCTCTGACTATTACCCACTATTGGTTTTTAATGTTGGCAGGGAAGAGACAGGCAAGGTAGTATTAAGCAAATCAAAAAGGATTTCAGAGCTTTGGGGTGGCTGGTCAATGGCTTGGGTGCTCAAGTGATTTTTCCCTCCACCCTTTCAGTAGCAGGCAGGAATACAGAATGGAACAGGCAGGCCCAGCAAGTCAACGCATGGCTGCACAACTGATGTCATTGATGGAACTTTGGGGTTTTTGACCACGGGAAAGTCAGACCTTTGCCAGGTCTTCTGACACCAAATGGAATGCATCTCTCACAGAAGGGGAAAAAGGTGTTTGCTCAGGGGCTAGCAAGCCTGATTGATAGGGATTTAAGCTAGATTGGAAGGGGAAAGGGGGCAGTAGCAGGCAGGTCAGTGATGAGCAGCGGGATGGCACACCAGAGCTTGAGGAGGTGCTTGTCAGTGAGATTCCTCAACCTGGTCCACGAGGTGAAGGGCACAATCAACCACACTTGAAATGCTTCAACACTAATGCGTGCAGCATGACGAACAAGCAAGATGAACTAGAAGCCTTGGCCTGGCCCCAAGGATATGATATAACTGGCATTAGTGAAACCTGGTGGGATGAATCCTGTGACTGGTGTGACATGATGGATGGCTACAGGCTATTCAGAAGGGATAGGCAGGGTAGGAGGGGCAGGGAGGTGACACTGTATGTAGTGGAGGGGCTGGAGTGCATGGAGCTTGCAGTCAGTGATGGCAGAGTTGAGAGCCTCTGGGTAAGGATTAAGAGTCAGACAAATAAAGTGGATGTTGTCATGGGCGTCTACTACAGGCCACCCAGCTGGGATGGCGGCACTGATGAGTTATTCTTCAAGGAACTAAGTGAAGCCTCCAAATCATCTGCCCTTGTCCTTATGGGGGACTTCAATTTGCCAGATGTCAATTGGGAATATCATACAGCTGGCAGCAACAGATCAGGAAGATTCCTGAAGCATCTGGATGATAACTTCTTGGTGCAGGTACTAACAGAACCGACCAGGAAAGCTTCCTCTCTAGATTAGATTCTCACCAACAAAGAGAGTCTTGTGGGATAAGTGGCAACTGGTGGCTCCCTTGGCCACAGCAACCACAAGGAAGCAATTGCACAATGCCCTCAGACACATGGTGTGAACTGTGGGGTTGTCATGTGCAAGGACAGAACTTGGACTTGATGATCCTTGTGGGTCCCTTCCAACTCAGGACATTCTATGATTCTATTATATGATTCTGTGATCTCCAATCTGGTCATGGGGTGAATTTTCCTTATGATACAATCTCTAGTAACAGTCAAAATCTAAAAGCTAGGTTATAGAAAAAGATGAAAGATTTAGCACTGCAGTGAAAATAATAGGCTCAGATTCTGCTTAATCTAAAGTTTATGTGGAATGGTTGACTGATCAAACTGTTGTGTTTTCTGAGGCCACACCTATGAGCTACTCATACTCTACTCTTGCCTGAAAGTATTATTTGTTTTCTAGAGACTCATTAACAAAGATCCTTGCAAGCTGAGTTAGGAGTTTGAATTTTTTAATAGTTTGGCTTTTTTGAGCTTAATGTTCTCTTTGCTGTTTTTCATCATCTTGCCATTTCCTACCTCACTTATATACCTTTAAAAATGTTAGCTGAAGTTTTAGTCTAGCAAACTCTAGACACCTGCTAAAAAACATACTTTCAAGGAGTTGTCAGTGAAATTATCTTACTTCACTATAGGCATCTGCTTTTTTTTTTTTTTTCAAAATATCTTCCGCAGTTTTTTTTCGGACAATTATCTGACAAATCTCAGTACACACAGACTCTATGGAAGAAATGAATCTTTTGAAATTGGGTTCCTGTAATTTAAATGTGATTTGCAACTGGAAGAAAGTGAGGTCTGGGCTTTGCACTTTCCAATATACTAACATTAACTTTTGTATATTTTGATACACACGGCATTCTCTGGTAACACTGTGCTTAGTTGCACAGTCCATCTAAATCATATTTTAAATTCGGAAACCCCAATCTAGATGGGTGACTGTTTGAAGCCATTTTTTTTCCATCCAACATTTTTTCCTAATTTTCATGTTGTTGGTCTTCCCCATACTTGTATTGATTGCTGTAGCAGCAGAAAGCATTTGTAACAACAAAACCAGCAGAATTATCTGAATTGAACTTCAGCCCATTTTCACACAGTCAAATCAGATAATGTAGTGGTTTTTTAAACTTCCCTCTCAGCTGTTTCCTGCCACACTTGTGGGTTCAGAGAAGACCATTGTAGCTTACTGGAGGTGTCCTACAAACTTGATCCAAGGCCATATTTTGTCACTTGTCAGAGTAAGTCCAAGTAGCACCTGTTTCACATTTGCATGTGCTAGATGTTGTGAAATTCCACTGCAGCTTTTTTGCCTTTATGAATAGATGTTAACAGATATGGGTTTGAGTTCAAGACTGCTGAAAGTCAGTTTTTGTCTGTTAATTCCATGAACAGAGAGTCTAGTCCTCTTTCAGCCTCTATGCAGCTTCCTCCCCACCTGTCTGGAAGATCAGCAGTGGGTAGTAGTCAGTTGAGTGCACCGGGTTGGGAAGTGCCCTGGTGATTTCCCTGATCCGTGCTCCAGGTAGACTACACACTTCTCTATGATGAGGGTCAACTGCATATTGGGCTCTCTGTCCCTCTCAGACAGGAATCGCCTACTGCAATTACCCTTCTTTCTTCCTTATCAGAGGCAGTCTTGAGACATGGAATTAACCGCCTCTTGCTATGTGACCTTGTAGGCGTGCCTTGCACCACATCCTCACCCACCTCTCCTTCAAGATCTGGGGCCTCAAACCTATTACTGAGGGGCATCTGTGGAAGCAAAGCGGGTAGGGAGGAGGGTTGCCCGTGCCGAACTGGAACTTGCTTCCAACCCTCCTCATCTTTTTGGTTCCCTACCTCTGCCCGACAGTGATGGGGCAGGAGCTGTCTCCGTCTTCCGCCTCTGCTCGACAGGGTGGGGGGTCCATCACCTTTTGGAGGTCATCTCCCTGGGGCCTTTTTGACTGGCACGCCAGCAAATTACTCTACCAATCAATCTCCTTCTCACACTCCCTGATGATCCTCAGTCTCTTGACCTCCTTAAGTTTCACCACCATGCTGAGCAGATCTTCCACCTGCTGACACCTCACGCAGGTGAACTGCCTACCTCCCTCCTCCAGCAGCAGCAGCAGGCTCTGGCTCTCCCTGCAGCCAGAGACCTGAACAGCCACAGTTTGGGGCAGGCCCTCTGTCTGGGTCACCACAGTCTTTTTGTGACAAGCTCTCTGTCTGGAGGAGACCATGGTAAGCTGCAGTCTGGGACACTGGCAATAGCTGAGACGGTCTAACAAGCAAGGAGTGACAACCTCTGCACCCCGCTGCACGAGCTATCACAGCCACTGCTACAGTACGGCGTGGGTGGTACTCACTCGCTTCACACGCTGGTCACACCTCTCAGCACCTCGTGGGCAGCAACACACACCTGAGGCTTTTTCAAGGTGAGGGGCAGGGTTGTGATCGCCATCACCATGGTAATGCCCATGCCATGTCAGCCACGCTCGCAAGGGCTGCTGGGTGCTGCCGTTTCACCAAACCTAAATGAAAATCCCCCTGTACCATGAGATCTGCCAACATGGCTCTGGCTG
This sequence comes from Pampusana beccarii, assembly GCA_013399365.1. NCBI lineage: Eukaryota > Metazoa > Chordata > Aves > Columbiformes > Columbidae > Pampusana > Pampusana beccarii. The sequence goes on along the minus strand of VWYH01005417.1, from coordinate 43,356 downwards.
TGCTGGCTCAAATCAGCTGACCTTAGGGGACTGAGTTCTAGTTTTGGGTTTTGACTGCTTTTAAATCTCCCGCCATCACCCCTCAGTTCAAGAAGGACAGGGAGCTGCTGGAGAGAGTCCAGTGCAGAGCCATGAAGATGATTGGGGGAGTGGAGCATCTCCCTTATGAGAAAAGGCTGAGGGAGCTGGGTCTCTTTAGCTGGGAGAATAGGAGACTGAGGTGTAACCTCAATAATGTTTATAAATATATAAAGGGCGAGTGTCAGGAGGATAAAGCCAGGCTCTTCTCTGCGACAACCAATGACAGGACAAGGGGCAATGGGTACAATCTGGGACACGGGAGGTTCCACTTAAATATGAGAAGAAACTTCTTCTCGGTGAGGGTAACAGAGCACTGGAACAGGCTGCCCAGGGAGGTTGTGGAGTCTCCTTCTCTGGATACATTCAAAACCCGCCTGGATGCCTTCCTGTGTAACCTCATCTAGGTGTTCCTGTTCGGCAGGGGGATTGGACTGGATGAGCTTTCAAGGTCCCTTCCAATCCCTAACATTCTGTGATTCTATGAAAAGACCTGAGAAGAATACCTGGTGAAAATACTTTTCACTGCCAACAGAATTTAATGTTTCTTAATACCTTTTTCTTCTCATTTATTTCATATGCTCTATGAAAGTACTTATCGTAAGAACCAATGCCGCTGAAAGGATTTTATTACACATACAAAAACCAGTACTTAGATGAAAAGCAGCTGACTCAGTTGCAACTTGGACAAAACTAAAGTGATAACCAAACTCCTAAGAAAAACGTTAATTGCATCAATGAGATTTCTGGTTTACTCATGTATTGTGTTTTGATGGTTTGAAGTTTTGATCCCCAAGGAAACAGATGAAACGAGTAAAAGAAAGACTAACCTAGCCTCTTCCAGGTCTATAAACACTAAATGTCATGTTTCTCCCTATACTTTTGTAATATTTGGGCTGCAAACATTGATATCTCCATCCCAAATAAATTCGGACTATTCATCATGTAATGCTCCGGTTATGAGAATGCTTACTTGGTTAGAAGAATATCCATAATATGATGGGTGTTAGACTTGCAGACCAGCTGATCAGGATTGAAGTTTTTGGCTTGGAATGGGAGTTGCTCTGTGTGGGTATAATAGAAGCATTATTCTTACATTTGAACACATTTGAGAAAAAAATGTAGTACTTTTTGTTCTGAATTCTGGTAACCTCACTCTTTAGCTTGTTTTAAATAATTGTTTCTTTCCACTACTTGTCAGTGAAAGCACTTCATTCATACTACCTCACACAAAAAGCCTTTATACTGATCTAATGGTCATTTCTCATTTGTCAAACTAAACTGTTCCTGGGAGTTATGTGCCTTGATAAGTGATTGAGTTTTTTTCTATTGCCTAAGATTTTTGTTGGATTTGAGGTGTGTTTAGTTTGATAAAATGATCTTAGTGTTTTCCAGGTGTATTTCAATACGATATTCAAACAGGAAAAAAAAAAAGTTTCATTTTATTAGTCCGTAAATCTAGTACTTCCTAATGTCAAATAGTTTTCTTAAAATAGTTTAAAACCCTTTCTTGGCAATTTAACAATTTACCAGAGAAGGCTACTTTCAAGAATTGCCCAGTAGATCCTATTACTATTGCCATGGAGCTGTCGCATGAACTACAGTATTACACTTCTAATTTTTATCAGAATAGTTTTATGTTTTACATTGCTTCAAGAATTGTATATTTGCTATGCATTTAAATACTATTTGTACTTTTATTAATATATATATGTCTAATGTGACCTAGCGTTTTTTACACTATATGTATTTTTATGATATCTGTTTAGCTGTTTGATAGAAGTGTATGTAATCACTTTCGAAGATAACAGAATATAAAAGTAAAGATCTCTGGATTCACAGAATTCTTCTTAAGTTGGCAAAAACTGTATCAAAAAAGATTTCCACAAACTATTATATGTATATCTCACATCTGGGTAACAAGCCCCAAAGGATGAAGTAGAATTTTGTTTGACATAGTTTCATACAGTGCTGCTATTTGTATTATAATCCAATTTTTCAAAAAGTTGAGTTCTCTTCAGTGAAATTAAAACAGCTATGTAGATTATAGAAACACAAAGTCGAGCATACTTACAAGCAAATGCAATGAACTAGGATTGAGTCTGTTGTACTAACCAGGCTATATTAACGAGTTTCATAACACAAAACATGCGTGTGAAATGGAATCTTTCTGGGTGTCTTTGTCTCCTAGATAATCATTTTGGTCCCCTCCATTTCTTCATGATTATATGGGATTTTACAATTTTCCTTCTTGGTATCTTATTACAAAAGGAAGTCCTCTGGTCTCTGTTTGGAAGGTATTCTTTATCTTCAAAGCCATTCTATGGAGCTCTTCCACTTTTACTTCATGTTGTATTTGATGAGCAGGATGGTGGGAATGATTGCAACTGAAAAGCTATGGATAACATTTATTGTTATTTAAGTATTATCTTATTCAGCAAGGGTATTTTGGTTGTGTTTGGTTTTTGTTTGTTGGTTTGTTTTTTTTATTTGTTTGAAGTGACTGAGCGTCAAGGTTGTACTTACATGGTAATTCCAAAAATCTTATTTGAGTGGCAACATAAAGTCCATAATTTCTGCCCCATTCAAACTTTAGGTATGCATTCTGGTAGAAAAATGTTTTCTGTGGAAGTTGATCGTGGAAGGGCTGGTTTAATATACAGAATCTGAAGCATGAGCACAATGCTGTGACCTGGCTCTAGTCACAACGTTCAAGTATGAACTATACAGATGGACATAATTAGGACATCTGACTCTCAGTAACATTACCAATGCCATTTAATTTGTCACATATGTATTATACATCTTGAGACATGTTTGCATTTTTCTGAGGAAGGTGTTCTCTTATTTTCCTAACTCTGGTCTCTACAGAAGATGCATATACTATGAGCAATTAAATGTTTCTGTCTTGTTTCTTCTTTGTATAATTACTTTCCTCAGCAATAAAATATGATGCTCCACTTCCAGACATCTTTTATTATCTGAGCTGGAGCAGTTTATTTTTCAGAATATCTATCTTCTGAATTTATTCTGTTTTCTGTGCCCTTATTTATCTTGTTCTGATTATAGATGGTAGCCATTCACTTCTTTTGTGTGCATCATAGAGAAGAGAGAATTTAACAGCAATACTTCTGAGAAACTCAGTATACTAAATCCAGAACAAGTCTTGGCCTGTCCAGGGCAAATTAAGTCTCTTGCAGAGGAATAATGTGAAATACTTTATATTTTTATTTATGTATTTGTCAATTTATATAGAACACCTATTATGACAGTGACAAATTCCTAGAGCAGGATCACTTAATACATTAAAGCCTTTTAGAAGCAAGTCTTACACATTTCTGAACCTTAGCTACTGAACATGGCAGAACTGTCTCTGAGAGAATGAGGACTGATCCAGGATGCTTGTATATCCATACAACTTAAATTGTAGTTTTCTTTGGAAAAAAATGTGTTCTTTTTATGTTCAGACTAATTTTGTAGCCCACAACAGATGTCTTGCATGGGCTGGATAAGCTTCTGAAAGTATTGCACAACTATTTCTCCACATGTAAAACATCAGATACCTGTGGTTATAAGGCTTTTGGTATGCCTTTTATTTGTGGTTTCAGGAGGATTTGCTTTGTCTTTTGTTTAGTTCTGGTGGGGGGAATTTGTGGGGTTTTTGTTTGGTTGGTTTGGTTTGTTGTTGTTGTAATTGTTTTTTTAAATGGTATGTTGAAATAAGCAGATAATCCTGTCAGGGCATCTCTGACAGGATATCAGCTGGTAGGGCATTATTGTAGGTGGTGGTGGGTAAGATGTGGTGAGATGCCACCTTATGCCTGTGACTTATGCCTTGGTAGCAATAACCCCTTCAGAAAGACCTCAAGAAGCTGTTGATATGACTGTGGCTGACTTAATTTTGAGAGAAAGCTATTTAAGAACCTAGGTCCATGTAGGTTTAGGTATTGATAAAATCAGTCCATAGTGCCTAAAATACCTTGATCCTTCTTCCTACTTGTAGTCTTTTTCATTGGTAGTATATGCGTGGTCGTGCAGTAAATGTTGTAAAGCCCATCTTGATTTGTTTTGTTTTTTCCTTTTTGTTCTTTGAGATGAACAGTATTTTGCCTTTTTTTTTTTTTTTTTTTTTTTTTTTTTTTTTTTTTTTTTTTTTTGTTTTTTTTTTTTTTTTTTTTTTTTTTTGTTTGTTTTTATTTTTTTTTTTTTGTTTTTTTTTTTTTTTTGTTTTTTTTTTTTTTTGTTTGTTTGTTGTTTTTTTTTTTTTTTTTTTTTTTTTTTTTTTTTTTTTTTTTTTTTTTTTTTTTTTTTTTTTTTTTTTTTAAGCCGTGTTTATGGATGTTGATTTATAGGGTAAACTGAGGTCTTCCCAAAGAGCAGATAGGACAGACTTTTCCTGCCTGCTGAGCAGCTGAGCTCAGTCATGTGGTAAGGTGGCTTGGCAGGTAACTGCGGAAGGGAGGTGGGAGACTGCGGGGAGCAAACAGCCAGGCTGCAGAGGCAACGCGGATCCCTTCCAGGGATCCCTTCCAGGATCGAAAGGGACACAACAGGGTTTGTTACTATGTGGTCACTGATTTAATGTCAAAGAAGTTTGAAAGGGAAGCTCTACCTGCAAGGGTATAATGGGTAGGGAGCAGACTTAGCATCCTGCAAAAATTGGACTTTGGCCCCATGCAGGCAGGGTGCTCTCCTGTAAGCCAAGCCTCTGGTCCTGCCAGGAGACTGACCATGGCCACCTTCTTCCCTGTGTTGACAACCACTTCCCCGAGCATGCTGTTTCTTCATCCTGGTTGCTGGAGTCCAGTCCTCCCTTCCAGATCCCAGGGCCATGTCATCGGTTTTGAGCTCCGCAGGCAGAACTGGAAACAGAGACTGATGCTTCCTGTAACACAGCTTGTTGGTCGTCTTTGGAAAGCCATCTTCTTCCTGAGCACTGGGTGATTACACAGCCTCTTTGAAGTTCTCTTGCTGTTACTTTTTTTGATAGAGCTATCTCCTCCTGCTGCTCATTGACTTCATCAGTACCTCGTACCAGAGTGGTCTACTAGCAGCAGTCCGAGATTCCGTGCTGAAATAACAGATTACTTGTAAGACTGAGAAGTTATACCGGTTTCCTAGTCCTGAATCAGAGTCCTGTAACCCTGAAGCCATTTAGTGATGGTTGGATGGGGTTGTGTCTGAACTCCATCGCTGAAAGATTACTCTGGTTCATCAGATATCTTAGATTTTGTGGGTTTTTTTCAGCCATCTGTAATAATCATAGAAACATTTCGGTTGGAAGAGACCCTCAGGATCATCGAGTCCAACCATAGCCTAACTCTAGCACTAAACCATGTCCCTAAGAACCTCATCTAAATACCTTTCAAACACCTCCAGTGATGGTGACTCCACCACTGCCCTGGGCCGGCCTGTTCCAATGCCTGACAACTCTTTCTGTGAAGAATTTTTTCCTAAATCTAATCTAAACCTCCCCTGGCACAACTTGAGGCCATTTCCTCTTGTCCTGTCACTTGCTACTTGGGAGAAGAGATCAACAACCTCTATGCTACAATCTCCTTTCAGGTAGCTGT
>VWYH01005417.1:0-37248 GCA_013399365.1 Pampusana beccarii | reverse complement strand
TCTGCAAATTTACTGAGGGTGCACTCAACCCCCTCATCCAGATCATTGATAAAGATAGAAAACAGAACTGGCCCCAATACTGAGCCCTGGGGAACACCACTCGTGACCGGCCGCCAACTGGATTTGGCTCCGTTCACCACAACTCTTTGGGCCTGGCCATCCAGCCAGTTCTTTATCCATTGCAGAGCACACCCATCCAGGCCATGAGCTGCCAGCTTCTCCGGGATAATGCTGTGGGATATGGTGTCAAAGGCTTTGCTGCAGTCTAAGTACACAACATCCACAGCCTTTCCCTCATCCACTAAGCAGGCCACGCTGTCATAGAAGGAGATCAGGTTTGTCAAGCAGGACCAGCCTTTCTTAAACCCATGTTGCCTGTGCCTGATCATACAGTTCTTGTGCAAGTGCTGTGTGATGTTACTCAATATTATTTGCTCCATGACTTTCCCCAGCACTGAGGTTAGACTGACAGGTCTGTAATTCCCTGGATTGTCCTTCTGGCCCTTCTTGTAGGTAGGCGTCGTGTTAGCCAACTTCCAGTCATCTGGAACTTCCCCAGTTAGCCAAGATTGCTGGTAGATAATGGAAAGTGGCTCAGTGATCACTTCCACCTGCTCCCTCAGCATCCTTGGGTGTATCTGGCCCATAGACTTGTGGGTGTCCAAGTGGTGTAGCAGGTCACTAACCATTTCTCCTTGGATTACTGGGGCTTCATTCTGCTCCCCATCCCTGTCTTCTGCCTCAGGGGGCTGTGTACTTGGAGCACAACTGGTCTGACTATTGAAGACTGAGGCCAAGAAGGCATTTAGTACCTCAGTTTTTCCCTCATCTTCTGTCACTATGTTTCCTCCTGCATCCATCAGGGGGTGGAGATTCTCCTTAGCCACCCTCTTCTTGCTAATATGTTTATAGAAACATTTCTTGTTGCCTTTCACACTGGTAGCCAGGCTCAGATCTAATTGGGCTTTCGTCCTTCTGATTTTCTCCCTGCATAACCTCAGAATTCTTGTATTCCTCTTGAGTGGCCTGCCCCTCCTTCCAAAGGTTATAAATTCTCTTTTTATTCCTAAATTCCAGCCGTAGCTCTCTATTCAGCCAGGCCAGCCTTCTTCCCATCACCAAATGAATATCCATCAAAAACACCAGCATAAAACAAAGATGATTCTGTTGATTTTGAAATACTTGGTGAAGCCAAAGCTGGGAAAAAAAATACAAGATTTTTTCTAGTATTTAAGAACATTCGGTATTTTTAAATTAAAATATTTAATATTTTATTAAATATTAGGAACAAGTTTCCCATTTAAATGAAATATTCTAATCAAATCCAAAGTACAATGTGTTTTCTTCTTTGACGTTTCACTGTGTAGATGTTTTGGAATGTCCTACTTCACACTGAAGCCTTTTTTTCTGCAATAAATATGATCTATTCCAGACATACACGTATTTTTCATAAACTTGTTTCTATGTATTTTGTATATATTAATACATGTTTTCTATGTATATTTAGATCTAGGTATTTAAATATTTTATGTATAAATAGATATTTACATCTATATTTGTATAGGTATATCTATATATACCTATATACATATATAGATAGCTATATGCAAATATAGATATCCAATATATCAATGTGTATATGTATCTAATACATATCTGCTACATATCTAATGATATCTACTTTCTATAGAGGTATGTCTATATCTATATATCGATATATCTTCATATTTTCTGTTTATATTTATATATAGCTGAAGACACTATCTATATCTAAATATATTCTTATTTAGATATAGGTAGTGTCTTCAGCTATACATAGAAACATCGCTATATATAGATATATTTTTTCCACCATAAAATTGATCTTGCAGTTAGCAATGGTTCACATACACTTATTTTCCACTAACACAAAACCGCATGCCATAAAAAGAGACTGCGTGATAGACTCATCAGTTTGTTACTGCTCTGAAATGTCTCGACCAGCTGTAGATTTTGATTATTCACTGGAGAAGAAGATTTAGTAATTAAAAGTGAGATTAATTTGCTCATTATCATTAAACTCTCTCATTAGGGTTGAAGCACCATTAGCCAGGTACAGTCTCTGGCTTTTTCTGCCATGAGAGCTGGTGTCCCCTCAGCTGGTTGCAGAGCACAGGCCAGACGGGCTGATGTCCTTCCTCAGCAGCACTCCTGGTGGTGAGGACCACACCTGGAGCCACAGCCATGGTGGGGACATAATGGAGAAGCAGTTGTACCTTGCGTGTCACAGCCATGGAGTGGGTCTCAGACCAGGATGCTGCAGTGCAGATAAGCCAGAGAGCATGATGCTTAGAGATGGCATATTCCTCTCCCTAGCGGAAGCAAAGGGGCTGAAGCCCCATCACTGTCAAAGGGGAGAAACACCTACCACTTGAGTTACACTTATCCCCAGAAGGCACGCAGCAACAAGAGAAGTCACTGCCCAAACCTGTGTTAGCTCTAACCTGGAATTTCTATGGTGGGTCCATTTTCTACATGTCCTTAGTGTCATTAGTGCCACATGCTAACATGGGGCAAATGGGACAATAGCTAGTACTGGCCTGAATTGCGCTGCTTAAAGCAAAAAGTAATGTTAGAGGATATATACTTAAAAAAAAAAAAAAAATCAGGACAGGAATTTATAGAGTTAAAAATGGAGAAATGCAGCTAGGAAAACTTACTTTATTCATATAAAACTCTGTTTCTTCCTTCAGAGAGGTGATTTAGCTTGTTTTGTACTAATGATGAAAGCAGTCAAGACTAACCAAGAAAAATACGGCTTCTGATACTGTAATGTCATAAATAGGGTTGTTCTGTCACCTACTCAACAAGGCTGTGTTTAGATTTTCCAGCACATAGCTCCCCCAAGTTGTGACATACGGAAGATGCAAGAAAATGTTTACTTTTTTCTTTCTCTAGTTAGGGTGATCCGCTCCTCATTCTTGGCCCTTCTGATGGGTTGGGTGTAAATGAGTAACCCCTTTCTTCTTTTTAGGTCCTGACAAAGTAGGCTCTTTCTTGTCTCCTGGATTCTTACAGAAGAATGCTGGAGGGATAAAACAATGGGAAAATCAATGAGTCACAATCTATAATTTAAACATAATTCACTGTGACTCATTCATGAAATGCTTTTGCAGAGTTTCATGTGACAAAACAATGACCATAAGCATAATCATCAGCGCCTACTCAATCCTCTCTTTACAGCTATGCAATTCTGTGATTGAAATTATTTTGGAGAGTCTTAGAAGGTATAAATCCGCACAGAACTGTCAGAGGCAAAATAACTCGATGACTTGGAGCAGCTGTGGGGTCATGCTTTTTTTTTTGTGGGTACAGCAAGTTCAGCTGGCACAAACATCTTCAGTTGCTACACAAGGAAAAAAATTCAAGACTGTAAAAATTTTTAACTTGCGTTTAAAGTGTGCTGCTGTTAGTCTGGCAGAACAGATCATGACAGCTTTGTCAGCAATGATTTAATTCTGTTGTATCTGTGACCAGCTATGGCAGTTCGTTCAGTCTTTCCCTGATGGCACCTTTTCCGGGAGTCCCTTCAGAAAATGGGCTGCCGCCATTCCCACCCACCCTTCACACAATCACCATGTTACCCAGACCCCATTCCACTCCTCAAGCAAGAAGGTGGCAAGAGCAAGTGATGGGACTTCTTCTGCCAAGGGCAACCTAAGCCAGGCTACTCTCTCATGACCTAACTGGGTCCATCCAGAAGACAACAGACCTCCTGTAGTGTCACTCAGTACTGCAGCCAAGAGTTTTGTCTTATTCCAGAGGCAAGTTTGCCCTGCGATAAGATCTGTGGGTCTGCATGATAGCGCAGGTTGGTGTTGAGGCTTCAGCGATGCCTACAGAACAGGTACGAGTTGCACAGCTCTTCTAATGAGTTTGTCCTTTGTTGTAAGGCCTTGATTTGGTGCTTCGTGTTCTCAGTGCAGTTGACATGAACTACCTTAAAACACAAAAGAGAAACTGAAAAAAATGAATAAACAGACTTTCAATACCAAGAGTGTTGGAAGGGATTATAATAAGTAGCCTTTAAATAAGCAAATTCTTTTATCAGTGTTTCCACTAAATTAGGTGAACTACAGCAAATTACTAAATCATTAGCTTTTAAGTAAAAAGGGATGTACAAAAGAAACATGAAATATTAATCAAAATCCAGTGTTCCAGAACAAGCCAAGGTAAAGAAGGGCATGTGCAATTCTAGAGAGGAAAAAGGAAATTCAGGAATTACCTGTAGAATCTCCAGCCAAATCTCCTTTCAATGAAAATACTGGGACCAGTATTATTCAATATATTCATCAGTTACTTGGATGAGGGAATAGAGTGTACTATCAGCAAGTTTGCTGATGACACTAACCTGGGAGGAGTGGCTGACACGCCAGAAGGCTGTGCTGCCATCCAGAGAGACCTGGACAGACTGGAGAGTTGGGTGGCGAAAAATTTAATGAAATATAACAAGGGTAAGTGTAGAGTCTTGCATCTGGGCAAGAACAACCCAAAGTTCCAGTATAAGTTTGGGAACAACCTGTTAGAGAGCAGTGTAGTGAAAAGGGACCTGGGGGTCCTGGTGGACAGCAGGATGACCATGAGCCAGCACTGTGCCCTTGTGGCCAGGAAGGCCAATGGCATCCTGGGGTGTATTAGAAGGGCTGTAGTTAGTAGGTCAAGAGAGGTTCTCCTTCCCCTCCCTGCCCTGGTGAGACTGCATCTGGGATATTGTGTCCAGTTCTGGGCCCCTCAGTTCCAGAAGGACAGGGAACTACTGGAGAGAGCCCAGCACAGGGCAATGAAGGTGATTGAGGGAGTGAAGCATCTCCCTTACGAGGAAAGGCTGAGGGAGCTGGGTCTCTTTAGCTTGGAGAAGAGGAGACTGAGGGGTGACCTCACTAATGTTTATAAATATGTAAAGGTTGAGTGTCATGAGGNGAGGTTGTGGAGTCTCCTTCTGTGGAGACATTCAAAACCCACCTGGACACCTTCCTGTGTAACCTCATCTGGGTGTTCCTGCTCCGGCAGGGGGATTGGACTAGATGATCTTTTGAGGTCCCTTCCAATCCCTAACATTCTGTAATTCTGTGAAAAACCTTGACATTAGACTCTATATTATTATGTATACATTGCTGCTTATGACATTATTTATTCTGCTGTCTCGTAGTATAATCACTACATAACAGGGAACAAAAGTGTTAAGTAAAGGAGTCTCAATAATTTAATTTTTAGTCCTCAAAAAATTTATTCCAGCCCTTAAACATGATCTGCACTCATAACAATAGAATAAAATAAACCAGACTAATATTGAATCACTGGAAGATATCTGAAAAATACTTTCTTTTTTTTTTTTTTTTGAGAAAATTGCATTGATGGGTTATGGTTATGCCATCTTTGTTATACAGTGCTGTAGCCCATGTAACAAGAACCACAAATGTAGGTCATGCATTCTTTCTGCAGCTAAAGTTGTTCGTGAGCTACTAGACATCTTGATCATGCAGACCATGCCAGTTGTTGAGAAAATCTAACTTTCCACAAATCTTTTTTTACTTCCTGTAGTTTACTTGAGTCACTTCCACCTCAGCAGTTTTGCAATGTGTCCTGGTTTTGTTAAAAACAAGACCAGTTCTCTTTTAGCGATTTTTCCTTTCAGCTAAGTTCTTCTAGGTGGCTGTACTTTTCTGAGTTTGTCTGCATATTTTTTCCTCGGATGCTGTACTCGGTGCTGATAAGACCACCAACGGAATGCTGAAGAAGCTCACGTTTAGATTTATTGTTATGGTAGCCAAGAAAGACTGGTAAGTTTTCCCACGTTCCATTGTGAGAGCAACGTGTTTGAGGAGGGGTGGATGGAACAGGTGACTAGAACTGACAAACCTGAGTATTCCATCCCATAATCGTCATACTCCCTATATAAGAGGGTGATCACGAGGGTCAAGCTTTCTTCGACCTTGGCCAGCATCTAGAGAGGACCCTGTCTGTTTGCCTGAGATCTACAGGCCTCAGGCCCTGCAATCCCTGCAAGCACTTTCTGGTTTGCAGTGGAGTCCCATTCATGACATCGGGGGGCCTGACCTGCACCTGCTGGAGCCATGGCAGCTCTGCCCACCGAGCTCCTGCTGCTGGGGTGACACCAACTCCACATCGAGCACTCAAGATTGGTTTTGTGTATTTTGTATATATATTCCCTATTTATTAGTAGCATTAGTAAACCCTTTAAACCCTTCCAACTTGAAGTCTAAGTCTCTCTTCCTTCCCTGTTATCTTCCTTATCATCTTTCCAATCTAAAGGAAAGGGGTGGTGGGAGGTAAGAGGGTAACAGAGAGTATCTGCAACGGTTTATTGCCGCCTTACTTTAAACCTTCACACACTGTCAGATGTGTGGTCTCAATTCACTCTTTCGGGGAAAAACAAAGATTTGTCCTAGAAAAGATGACGTTCCTGAAGGAAACAGAAAATAAGCATAAGGTTTTCTGAGGTGGGCTACGTCAATTGATGTCTTTGAAAATCAGGTTGTAAGTGAACATTCAGTTAGAAAATAGATTGGTTTTATAAGACAGTTCCTTTAATATGATTGAACTAACTCTTCTTTATGAGCTATTTATATTGAGGTACAAATCTACTAGCAAAAAGAAAAAAACTTTCTGAGGATGTAATTAATCTGTCTCAATCTATTCTGTAGTTTAAATTGCAGCAGAGCATATGCATCACACTTGAGTAGCTTGCTAAGACGCCAGGTAAACTGGTTAATAGTGTTCTGCACCAAATGTCAGCTTTCTTCCTAAATAAAATAAAGATAACATCTTAATATAGAAATACAAAATATAAGTAATGCACTTCAATACGATCCATTAGGTGCAGCCCACAGTCATGAAAATTGAAGGTCCCAGCTGTTTTAAGTTCAGCCATAAGGCAAAGCCTAAACAGTGCCATTGGTTTATGCTAGATTGCTTCCAGCATAGTTCAGGAGGCTCTCTGACAAGCACACGTAATCCTCTCAGAAGCTTTGTATAGTGAGGTTCTCTTTTAGATCCCATTTTGAATAGATTAAGCCATGTATTTTGTTACTTAATTCCTGAGACATAAACAGAATTCCTGAGAAACTACGTTAAAAATGATAAATATTCTGTTACTTCCACAAAGTCTGTCTGGACTTGGCTTCATTTTGTGCATCTGTAACACACACAGGTTGTCATGCTGCTTGTCCTGAGGGAAAAATCAGAACCTGAAATAGTCACTTAAAGATCTACAGGGTTTTCTGGACTATATATGGCTTTGGTCTTCATATATTATTGGTATTGTATATTATTGTTGTATATTACAACTTCTACTGGGTTGTCTTCTCTATTTGAGAACAGATTGACATGTCTTTTGTTTGGGTTTTTTAGCTTTTTCTGATCCAGCAGTTAAAATTGCAGTTGCAATCAGCCTGCCCCTATCTGGCTGTTTGAAGTTAACTTGTATTATTGCAGTGACTAGAACAGGACTATCACATGTGAAATCGTGTTGAAAACTGTTCAAGTTGAAGTTTACAATTCATTTTCTTCATGATTACTCTAGCAGTATGTGATGCTTCATTCAGCTCCCATAAGTCTGAACAGGAACCTCTGATAAAGAAGGTGTTAAAAGCCAGTTGTGTACCGAGGTATGGTGGCTGTACTGTATGTTCCCCTTTGTAGTGGGCTACTCCATTCGCATAACCAATGAACAGGTCTTGAATCTCCTTAATGTAGCCTGAGTACAGATGAAATGTATGGGGAATATAGCTGATCATCTTTGGCTTTTCAGAGTCTATAAAAGTCTGGGTTTTGAGAAAATGACCAAGAACTTCTTAGAGGCAGAGAGCAGAACTTTGATCAAGACCATGTTTTGAGTTTGATACCAATACTATCTTGTACACCCTAAATAGTTCCACTTTTGTTCATTCTTTTCTCCTTGACTTCAGTGAATGCTCTCTGTGCTTTATGACTGACTTGTTTTAAGCTTTTTCTGATGGGGGAAAGCTACATCTGACAGGAATGTTTCACATTGCTTTGAATAAGGATTTGGCTATCTATGTTTGAATTCAATTATTGTTGGACTCAAGTCCCAGAAACACCTGCTTGCACTACTATTTGGTAGAAAATCCCAGGCTTCTGGCCTCTAGAAATGAAGCCTGTTGTGGTCTAGGAGCACAGAGCAGGTTAGTTTGCAACCACGGATACCCCATCTTCTGGATTCCTGAAATACTTCACCTTGCAGTATTGTAAAGCCAATGAAACTGCAGTCTGAAGAACATACTCAGTCTACAGAAAACACTAGTGTTTTAGAAACACTGTAAATCAGAAGTTGCCATGACAAATTAATTTATCTTTAAAGATGTTGTAATTGTGTTATTGCACAAGTTAGTAAATACGTATTGACTTCCCCCTCCCTGCCTCCAGATCTTTATATTTACTGTGAATAAACTTTTAAGTAAGGTGTGATTTATGGTCTAAAAACACTTTGATCTTTTCTGAGAGTCTGTGGTAATCCTCCTTTTCCATGACTGAGTCATTCAACCAATATTTGAGGTATTAGAGCCTGAGCCTAATGCAACTAACAGTGTAGCTAAACTTGCTGTATTTGCCCCATGTCAGTCTCCACTGCAATGATTAGTTTTTTGCACAACCTGAAGGAATCTGTTTGCTTGCATCTTGCTATGAAGAAAGAGGTCTATAATACTGGGTGTACTGCAGACACTGTTATCGCTTGTTCATTCTTTTTCATTGTTTTATGTCAAGTAAAGCACCAAATATGTGTGAACTTGGTAACCAGGAAAAAAAAATAAAAACAACAACAACAACAAACAAACAAACAAACAAAAACCAACCAACCTGTCAGAGCTCTCAAGAACAAGGGAAGGCACACCAAAATCTATTAGTGGCATAATAATCTAAGGATTTTTAGCTTTTCAGGAAGACAATCTTGTCTAAATGTTTATCCTGATGCACCTGCAGAATGAAACCTGAAGCAGTAAATATTCAGTTCTACTCCCCCGTCCTGCTGCTTTTGAACAACTGATAAACATGAGACATCAAAAAATGCTCAAAATTTAAAGGGAAGGTGATTACATTGGGCAAACTTGTGGCTTGCTGGGCAACATCATTGTGTATTCTGAATAAAAGTGGTAGAAGTAAATATTTTGATGTGCAGCCTCCTTTTATTTCACCTCATCCGTAGAATTATTCTCAAAAGCACATCAGATGAAAACAGAAGACTAAACAGACATTCATCAGAGGGTCCATATCAACAAAAGTGTGAGTCACCTAAATAATTCAGCAGGCTTCTAATATATTTTGTCCACTAATGTTTGGGGCCATTTTGGACAGTTGTGAATTTTGGTTGTGATTCTCCTATTTTCCAGTATGATCATGAGATGATTGTCTGTCATTTTGGTTTGCTTTTAAAGCAAAGAAAATTGTGATTACATGTCTCACCATTTTCCTAGGTACAGGAATTGTCTCACATTTCTGAGAGCATTCTATTAATTGTCCTTGTCTGCTTGAATCTGTTTGGGTGGGTTTTTTTTCAAAAGAAATTAATCCAGTTTTCTGTGCCAGTTCATGAAAACCTGAGCAAACAATCAGCCTTGTTTTGTGGGCAGGCATACCTCCAGCTAAACAAAATCAGTAATTACTTCTGAGAAGTTAATGTGTATGTGACAAGATACTCATTACGAAAACGTAGCACCAGTCCACATATCTTGTGCTGTGAAGACCGAACTATTACAGAGCAGTAATCAGGTGTGCCTCCTCTTGCGGCTGTCACTACAAACAACTTTTTCTGCATATAAGGGTTTACAGCTGGTGCATCCCTGACACCATGTGGTGCTTGGTACCATGGGATGATGGTGATGGCAATGGAACAAATTCCAGCTGCCTGGAAACTTCATCGCTGCTCACGCTGGTTGCTAAAACTCAAGTGAACAGGAATCTTTAGCATCTAAACTAGGGAAAAATTTCCAAAGTAGTACAGGACTCTGAAGACATACTCAGCCAGCTGTACTTTACACCATATGACAAATGTGACAGGAAATAAATATGTATTTCTTCATCCTGACCAATTTTATATTAAAAAAAAAGAGAAGTCAACAGATAAGAAATCGGATTCTCTCCCTCTCCTCAGACTGTTTGGATAACGTTTAGTTTGTGTGATTAGATCACATGGAATTACTTGTGACTATTGGAGAAGATAAAGCTATGAAGAACTCCAGGAGTATAACAAAGTTAGGTGCCTGGGAGGCAGAATGACAGATGAGACTCACTATTGTCAGTGCAAGTAAATGCACAATAAGAGGGATAATTGTAACTGCAAACATATCTGGGGGGCGCTCTAAATTAACTGTACCTTTAAGGGAAAAAGATCCGTGCATAAATCCATAAAACTAAAGCATAGCTGTGCACTAATAAAGCAAATGAGAAAATCAGATTGTAACAAGGAGAGATAATAAGGATTCCTGTGATCATATTAACCCTTACATAATGAAGATTAGAATGAAACATTGAACGCAGTGTATTAGCAATAAAACTTGGTTATTATCCACTGTGTCTGATCCTGGTTATCCTATTTAGAAAGAGAAAATATATATAGCACAAAAACATGGGTTTTATTTAGGCTTAAATTTACATATATTAGTTTACATGAATAAAGCAGAACCTTCTGTAGCTAACAATCACCATTTTTAAAATAGCTGGTTTATACTGATTAAAGCATACCTACCTATTTGCTGGGAGAAATATGACTCCTGGGGAAATATAATGAGGTGAGGTAAGGATAAAAAGAAAGTGAAGTTGTAGGGGAGAAAATTGTTTCAGTGTTACCTCATTTCTGTAGTGTCATAGGAGAATTTACTGGATGATTTAAAGGCTTTTGGCTTAATGATGTTTGGCTTAATGTTATTAGACTCTAAAAAAAATAACTAGTAGTACAGGACTGTCTGCATCTGTTCTGTATAGTCTCCTGGACTTTTTACTTGCAAAGTATTTAATATTATAAATTAACATTTCAGACTTAGTAACCAGATGCTTTTATGTGTCAGTTTGCCTCTAGAATTTGAACTACTTTGCAATGTTCAGTTGAAGACAATGCTAGGTTTGATATACTACCATGGAAAGAATTTGACTGGTTTATACTTCTGGTATTTTACTTTGCTCAAAACAAACAGGAAAATTGTTAATGGCTGGATTTGAATTAGTAGTATTGGAGCCACAACTGTCGATGAAATCCAGCATTTGAATGTGAATTTCATTTTGATCAAACATTATACCCTACGACTGCAATTTATTCAGTAACTCTAAAGCAATTGTGTCAGTGTGATCACCATCTGCATTAGGCACAATTTCAAATCAATGCTCTTCTTTTATATTTTTTTCTCGAAAGGCAGAGGCTTTTGTTAATCTTATATCACATTGAAAATAAAACCATCTCCCTATGGAGCTCTATCTATCATAAAAGGAAAACCAAATATGAATGTTTTACAATATGGCCTTAATTTGTCTATTGGCACATTCGTGAAGCAAATTGCTACAAGTAGGACAGACAAAAATGTTTGGATTCTGTTCATACACTCAGCAAGTACCTAGATAACTTATGAAAATACATAATTTTGATTCAGACTAAAAAGTTCTTCCTTAAGGACTTCAATACGGTCAGGGAGCTGTCACAATTTTGGTAGGACCTGATTCTGAAATTAGAAATGTTCTGGAGAACTTCTGTTCTCCTGCGCTTTGACAGAGAAATCTGTAGATTTTCTGAGGCTATAGAGCTCTGGCATTCTGTATAAATTGCAGGGCTGACATTTCAAAGCGAAAGAAATGCACTTAATGATAATAATTTTGATGTGTTCCTACTCCAGGCAGTTTCTGAAGTAAGAGAAACGAAAGCACATGAGACTAAGAGATCTATTTATGTAGTTTCCAAGTGATAAACTAGAAACCCCATATCCACATTTGAATTCAACCTGTATTTGAATACTTTGTTAAGTTTAGTAAGCAAACATAGAGAATTTTTTCTCTTGATAGGGTGTCTGTTCGTAGGGTTTGGAGCCTACACTAATACTGAGGGAAATCTGTATCACCCTGGCCTTTTGGGATACAACTACAGAAAGTATGAATGCCTTTGTAAACTGAAGTTTGTTTCAATTTCCTACCAACAACACTAAATCATAAAAACATAGGGGAGGCCATTAATAATACAGGAGAAGCGATCATTCAGCTCTGAACCTCATCTCTGACAGTGGCCAAATGTGAATTCCTAGCGCAGAATGAAAGAACAAGGATTTCTTTAAATCATTTTGTCTTCCAGCACTGAAATAAAGTCCTATTTTTGTTAATCTATAGGCTTACTCAGACTCTGGGAAAATCCTTTGTAGCTTTTCATATGTGGATTAAAAAGCTGTACCATATACATATATCCTGGATGCTCTAAGTGGGCAAAGTTTTCTGTTATCACATGCTGGGTTTAAATAAGCTGCACCTCAGAGGTGCTCAGCCTGAGGCATGAAAATGTTCTAATTAACCTGGTGTCTTGGCTGACCTGTCATGAAGAACGAGAAAAAGACAAAATTCTGTGATTCTTGAGGAGCAGGCAGGCACTCTTACTACAACGTCAACCTTCAATTCTCTGAACCAGGGAGCGGGATACTTAGTTTAGCCACCTCTAAAAACAGTGTAATTAGTCTTATATTAAGAAAAAAGGGCACAGAGTTTAACCTTGGGACTTGCATGAGGCTTGGCAAAGACAGTAATGTACTGTGATGGAATAATCCCCGGGCAGCCACCCAGGCTGGGCCCTGCTTGCCAGTGCAGCAGCTCTGCAGAAGAGTTATGGGCCCTGGGGGCAATGAGCTGCACAGGAGCCACCCTGGGGCTGGCAGCAGGCAGGGCCATCAGCACCTGGTGCTGTAGGAGTGGGGGCATAGCCAAGAGATGGGGGGGATGTGATGGTCCCCCTCCACTTGCCATATCTTAGACCAAGCCTGGAAAACTGTGTGCAGTTTTGGTCCCCTCCAGCTGAAGAGAGACACTGAACAACTACACAAGTTGCTTCAGGGAAAATTGCATCTGGATTTTTAAAAAATATATATTTTTCACTGTGAGAACAGCTAAAATTTGGAGTAGACCACCTGAAGGAGTATTGGAATCTACGACACTCAAGACTTGGCTTAATGGTGCCCTGGAAAACCTAATAGAAAGCTCTGCCTTCAGCAGAAAGTTGTACTAGATGATCTCCAGAGGTCCCTTCTAGTGTAGACTCTTGTGATTCTGAAAACAATCAATGTCTAGTGGCTTTGCTTATCTCACTGATAGGCAATAACATGGCCTCTAAATGGAAGAAATCAGTGTGCAAATTCTGAACTCCATTTCTGCATATGGTCTTGTCCCATCATCGTGAAAATCCAGGGGAAAAAGTTAGCTTTGAGTTGGAGCAGTGGAGAAACAGTATATAAACTTATACAACTGAGCCCCAGTGTTTTAAATGGTACTCAGATTATTACTTGCAGTACATGCTGATATTCAAAGCATGGTTTGAAATGGAATTTTGTATTTGTTTGTGGTTTGCATTTTAAAGTGCATTAATTGTACATCATCCAAAAGATAAAGGTGTGGACCATGAGTAACTGGCTGGCTATCTCTGCACATGACTCATTCTTTGCTACACTGCATTACTTTTGTTTATTCTCCACATTCTTCCTCTTCTCTGTGTTATCTTTGATCATTTACTAACTTCATTATACAGGTCCTTGAAGTAATAAATAATACAGAAAAAACAGGATAAACATTTGGGGGTTTTGCACAATATAAAGTAAGGGGAAACACAGAAATAACTAGACAACAGACTTAAACTAAATTATCAATGGAAGGGAGAACATCTCACACCACAGTAGTTAAAATGGGGAACTCCTAGACACAGGAGATCAAAAATTGAAATACTTCTCTACTAAAATGTTCATACCCCTTTTTGTGTCTGCATGACTATTAAACACTCTGTGTAATTTTGTAGCTCAGCCTATCTGTAAATCACTGGTTATTTTAAGCTTGGAGGGCATGGCAGGAGAACCATTTCTTCTCTGTATGCTTTCTGTGCGTATGTGCTACTGAGCTCTGTCAGCGGTGGGATCCTAGAGCACATGGGTGTCAGGTCTCTGTGACAGTTCTTCTCTTCTTTAGTTGCATTCAGGTATCTGGGGAATCAGCTTTATTTCATAAACTATTTGCAGAAGACAAAGCCACAGCAGTGTATGAATGAACAGTTGTGGAAGGAATGGCCCTGGAATGCCTTTGTGGACTA
Source organism: Pampusana beccarii (assembly GCA_013399365.1). Taxonomy (NCBI): domain Eukaryota; kingdom Metazoa; phylum Chordata; class Aves; order Columbiformes; family Columbidae; genus Pampusana; species Pampusana beccarii. The sequence continues at coordinate 22,916 of VWYH01005417.1, read as the reverse complement.
TATGTGAAGTTTTTTGTTTTATTCATGGATATAGTAAGCACATGCAAATATTTGCAAGTAATACACTGTTATAAAAATTTATGTTTCTTACACTAATCAGGTTAATTCATTCAAACAGAAAAATACCATGTGTCTTAGGAGATCTGCTAAGTGGCTCAAATAATCAATAATTGAACAGCAAATGTTCAATTTCCCGTTGTCAAACAATCCACAGCTCAAAATACTCGCACAAAATTTTCAATGTGGGATAAGAACAATGACTAAAGTTGGGGGAGAGGCAGGGAAGCAAAGCGCACTTTGGCAAAATAATCTGTGTGATTTTCTATCTTGTGTGTCCTGTATGGCTGTGAAGGACTATTGCAGCAACTGTAGTGTTTCTCTCTTTGTGAGGCTACCCTGTCTTTTTGATCCCACAGTCCTCCTTGTAGAATTTGGATATAGGGGGCACATGGAAAAATGTGGAGCTACTATCAGGGATTAAATCTATTTAGGTGGGTTGAGGCAATGTGAGAACTAAATATGCAATCAAAATTCTAGGGTTTGGTTGGTTTCTGGTTTTCTGGCAAGAAAAGGGAGGAACTGAGATGAGGCCTGAAACCTGAAATATAGTTTAGGAGTTGCTTAAGCAAATTTGTGCTCTGTTCTTTAAAGTCCTCTCATGAGATTTTGTTTCTGGAGAAAAGCAGTCAGACTTATGGCTTCTTACATCAGGTTGTATGGTGTGACAGTACAAATAGCTATATGGAGTCTTAAGTATTCACTATGACAGTTTTATTTTATATTTCTGTTTGTTTAATGTACTGTTTAAAACACAGTTGGTTTATTGTTTGGGGGTTTTTTTCAAGGCTTCTGTTCCTTGAATCAATTTCTTTTATCATCAAGTCTTCTGATGAACTATAAATAACTATACTAACACCTGCCTTGATGTTACATTTATTGCCTGAACATTACATTTTACCTTGTGGCACATCAGTCTCTGCTTTTTGAGTAGAAAAGATATGAACTTTGCACTTTAAGTCTATTTTATTGTACTGCATTTATGTACTTTCTGACATAGTTAGGGACAAGTGCAAGTTTGTATATAGCAGTTCAATTAAAAAATAAAGCGTTATATATGTCTTCCCTTTGTGTCATTGATTCAAATTCAGCTCACATGGACAGTGACAAATTGTCAGCTATGAAATAAGCAGATACTTTCAATCGGAACAGTTTTAATATAAAATTTAGCACCGCTACTTGACTCAGCAGATTGAGGCTTGAATGTGAGCTAAAGTGAATTTACATTTCCATCAGCGAGCCTGTTCCCTGATACCAAGGTTGCATTACTATTTTATGGAGACACAATTTCATGCTCTTGAGGTATTAATAACACTGAAATTCACTTTAATATGAGTATTTTCAAATAAAAATTCATTGTTAAAAACCCTCATAGGTTCAGGCCTGCTGCCTACAAAATGTTTCCTGGATTCTTGCTGTGGTACAGTGGATTGTGAAAGCTGAAAAGGTAAAGTAAGTTATGATCAAGAAAACACAAACTTTTAAGAGGATTTCATAGCACTGCAAATTACTTGCAGACCTTTCTAGCTACACAGTATGTTTCCTGTTTAGCGATCATCACTTTAAAAAATGCCAAAAATGGTCTGGATAGCAACACAAAGTGCCTTAATTGCAAAGTGATCTACCCATAAGTCACCCACGTGTTGCTGAATTTAATAATTTTATCACTTGTATGTATTCTCTGTTCATTAGTTCTATGCCCACCATACTAACAGTTGTTCAAAAATTTAGCCTACTTATTTTTATTTGTCCTTTTCCGTGCAAATAGCTATCACTATGATGTTTGGTCAAGCTCAATTAGGTAAACCTTGTGGGTGGATATCTAACCGTTAGAGCAGATAAACCTACTTCATTCTGATGTATGTGGAATAGGAAACAAGCCCAAGTTTGTGCTCTCTGAAAGGTACACAGCATCTGTGAGCTAAAGCATGAGCCAACAGGATGGATACAACCTTTTCTAGCCACCTGGAAACTGGGCACTGCTAATAAGGACAACCAAGTGTAGCCAATATCATGGTACGGTACTTTAACTTAACCTGCCACTGTGCTTTCTCTAGATGCAGTTGAAGACCTGGAGCAATAATTCAGTTTGATTGTTGTGCATGTCAAATCTTTTTTTCCCAGGTAGACCTCTACTTGTATTTCTTGAAGACTAGGCTGAATTCTCCAGGTACCCAAACATGATATCACTTCCTCTGTATTTTTGGTAAAGCATGCTTTCCAACACCTCTGTCTCTCTAGGAATGTCCTTATATTTCTCCTTAGGCTCTCTCTACCAGTTACATCTAAACTGCTCTGACACATGGCCTTTTCAAGTAACCAGAGCGCTGTCTCCAAAAGTGTTATGTGTATTAAATATTTTCTGAACATTTTCTTGAACTGTTCCATTTGTGGGCATAATGGCATTTGAAACTGCATATGTGTTCAGTCATTTCTCTTGCTTCATCTGCCCTGAGAGACTGATCCTTCTGCTCCAGTTTGTTGACAGTTGTATAAATTCACTACACAGGTTCCTGATTATGATTTTTTTTCCTCCTAATGCCCAAGTTAGTTCTCCTGTTCTTTTTTTGAAGTAAGCTAAACCTCTTTTAATAGCTACCATGGCTATGAGTAGCAACTGATCTGCTTTACAGGGTGTGAATTGCATTATGAGGCATGGTGCAGGAATTGCTGCAGTGTTTCACTCTGTTAACTATAACTATAACTAACTATAACTATAACTGTAACTATAACTATAACTATAACTATTTTACTCTGTTAACTACATCTGGGACAAGACCATAAAGCTAAGGCCTTTTTAGGATGGGTTGCAAGTCCTCTAAGAAAAGTAAACCTTGTTGGGTTGTTCCTCTTCCTCCTCCCACCGCTATCCCGAAGGTTTTAAGTAGTGTAATCTTCTATTTTTAGATATAGTATCTTGTTTCCTAGACAGAAGAGTCATGGATTACTGTCACCTTGGATGACGTGCTCTAGAAAGTGCTGTGATGAATTAAAGATTGCTAACCTTCTTTACAGCTGATTTATCTAGATGCCCAATTGCAAGTGTCATACTACTTTGTAGAACAATTCATGGGTTCAAAATACATGTTTCACTTCTTAGGTTCTTCAGTTTTCTTAAAATGAAAACATATACAAAAGGTGGATTAAACAGCATTCTCATACTCAGTGAAAGCTCAAGTTCTGACTTTTAAAAAATTTCTTCTCTCTACTCTAAGTACAGGTTTCTACCGAACAGATGGAAATATATTAACAGAAGAAATATAGAAGAGATCAGCTTAGTCTTTAATCAAGTTGTTCTGACCATTAGAATTAGCTAGATTTCCTGCTGTATGAAAGTGTGTTAAATTCCAAATGTTATCTCAGCAGATTAGACTGCAACGAGCTGAAACTATTTGCCTATGTCTTTCCCAAAAGAAGGGCCCAGATTATGCTGCTGGAAATCTTGGAAGCACCTGTGGCTGTTGCTTCAGGGAGAAGTCAGCTTCAGCAGCCTCTGGTTCTATTGGTATTCCTTGCTGTTTGTGTAAAACCCCTTGAACAACCTCTGCAACTTGCTGACAAACTCCTCCTGCTTCTCTCATATGAGCAAGACAGGAACCTTTCTTCCCTGTCCTCTCTTCTTATGGTAAATACTCAACACCATATGTGCAAATTAGTTCTAGGGTTTGTATCAGCAGAGGTAAGAACAAATCCCTCTTCCCTGCTTTCGCCTTCCTAAGGAGTGGAATTGGGGTGGAAAGCGGAGGGCAGGAGGGGACGGGAACATTTGGCTCACAGGGTTGTTTTTCTGGCAGCAGTGACTGTCAGTGGGACAAGTTACTTGTCCCTTGTCACAGCAGAAGCAGTTTGCAGCAAGTCTGGTTGCCTGTTTTGTCACATAATCACTGCTGGGGCCGTTACCATTTTGCCACCCACCGCAGTGCAGACAGGTACCTTGCTCTGGCTCCAGGCGTGTGCTGGCTTCAGAGAAAAACAGACATATGGGTTTTTTCATAATCACCTTGTTAGGACAGCCCACAAGTTATTGGTGTCAGTAGCAGCAGCATGGACAATCAACCATGTGTTCTATGGCTGGTGCCCTGAAGATCAGAGTAATAGGTGACTTCTCTGCAAGCCCCAGTCTAAACTCAACATGCTGGTAACTATGATAAAGCTGCATCCCTGGGCTATTCCCCAGTTTTCTTCCACAGAATTAAAATTATTCTCATATGGTTTGTTTTTCAGCCTTTAAAATATTCATGTGTATATAAGCTTTATAAAACTTAGCTTTTTATGTCTAAATAAGACTTGATCTTCTTTCCTGAAGGTAGTCTACAATTGAAAGATTGAATCTTCAATAGAATGCAATGTGGGCAGTATGACTCTGTGCTTGTCCTCCATCTTACTTTTTTCATAAACGTTTGCTGCTGTCAGACATGAAATATTGAGCTAGATGGACCTTCAGCATGACCTTGCAATCCTGTACAAAATGTTACTGAATGGAAAAAGGAAAACTGGGTCTGATTATCAGACAGAAAAAAACTGAACTCATAAAATGAACAGAATGTAATTGATATTCTAAATGCTTTTATAGGGTACGCAGTCAGATTAGAAATTCTAGTTAAATCTCAATTTCCAAACATGGAAAATTATGGTAGAAAGTTATAGAAACAGTATTTTTTCTTTATTAAACTGAATGACGAGACAACTGGAATATTGAGCTTGATTCTAGTGTCCTATTAAAGGGATCATCTAAACTATAGTCTGGCTCAGGTAACCAGTTCCTCTGGAAAAAGAGAAAACTTCAAACAGATTTCTGAAACAGATTCTTAAACTCTCATTTCTTATTCTGTATAATGTTTTTATGAAAGACTAGTATGTAACCGTAAAAGAAAGGACAGATTCAGGTAAACATAAGGAAAATGGAGCTGTAAAATATTTAATTCCTGTCAGTATAAATGCATTTATTGCCTGAATTCCAGATGTTGCACATATAGCTGGCATTTGCTATGATATATATTAATGTAAATTAGATGGTCTGTTAACCTGCGTGCACACTAAGAAAAAATAAAAACTTTTAAAACAAATTATAAATAAGCATAGTTCATAAAGGGTATAGTTCGTATGATAGTTCAAAAATGCTGCTTTTAACCAGTCAGTACTAATGTGTATCCATTTTAAACTGCTCATAAAAGCAATGTTGGCTGTGACAGGTGGACTTCAAATTATCGAGCCTAACAGAGGCAAGTTCAAGCTGTATCTTCAAGTTTGTGACTTCTTAGAGGTAGTCTTATTTCAAATAACATCACATTTCTGGTACTTACTTGGTATCTCAAATTAAATTACAAAAATATCAATTCTCAAAAAAAATCTTGAATTGCACTGTGAAATATCATTACATTGACTTGTCTGATTCTTACACCACCACAACAGCAGGATACACGGCAGAGCTGTCACCCCTGTGTTATGAAATACATTAAGTTGATAGCTGTGGGTGGAGGTTGCAATGCTTCCTATCAGCTCACCGAGCATGTGGAAGTAGTTGAAGACAGTCTGCATTTGGCCATATAGTTTCCTTTGTGGGTGGAAAGCACTGATACCTGCTTTGGTAAATAATGTTTGTAAAGCATCTTTGTAGATACTAAAAATATTAAGGCAACCAGAGCCACTGTTTGCAAAATAGAACTGAGTGGTTTTGAACACAGGACAGTGAATGGTATATTTCTCTCCCTCTTCTTCCATGTAACTTAGCAATTCTGTGTTTATTTTTTTGAGTTTTTTCATCACACTTTTGCTTAACTAGTATAAATAAATATCGCTATGGAAAGGACGGTTTAAAATTGTATGAAATATTAACAAAAAAACAACCCTCTTCCCATGTTCACAACAAAGCATCCTGCTGTCTATTGCCTTACTGTAGTCAACACCTTTTTCTGCATGTGTCCAAATGGAATTATATGTAGGAGTATAGTCTCATTTTAACATGCTGAGAATACCTTTAAGTGAAGGATGCTAGTTACTGACACAGGAACACGATTTGTCATAGCTGAGTATTGTGTCCATTTGATTTGTACTGCATGAAATGAAAGAGGATCCCAAGAAAAAGGTTGAGAGGGTCTACACAACAAGTGGAATAGACTCTGTAGCTTCATGGAGCCCAGAGTGCTGCTCCCTGCAATGAAAGGGAATTTCATGCCAAAAAAAGCAATATTGCTTGTCTTGGACTTTTTTCTAGGTACCAATGCCTCATCCCCCTGTTTCTGGTAAATGTTAAATTCTGGTAGCCATTGAAGTGCAAATACATGGGTTTCTGTGAAAAAACAGCTATAATTCTTCCTTGCAGTATGCACAGCATTCACTTTTCTCCCTTGATTTGGTGGTTATGCACTTGCTCAAGCTTTGTAGCTGAGAACAAACACAATATCTTGTCAATAACAGATGGTGGTGAATGGAAATATGGAATGTATTTCACTGAATCACTTGTTCATTAGTTACACTTTGGATAGACAGAATTATTTTTGACTCAGGCATATCTCTTGGGAATCTAGATTTTCATTTGCATATTTTTCACTAAATTCTCCCGGGTCCCAGTTAAAAACAAGATAAAGTAGATTAGAAAAGAAAACTACATTCAAGCTTCTGTGACAGGCATTTTTAGATGTATCATAGGAATGCTTACCTTCTATTTCTCCACAGCACACACACACACCAAATTCATTTTTCTGTGTCAAAAGAAAACTTAGATGCATTGATCATGGTTGTTGGTGCCAGTGAAGTCCCCAGGAGACAAATTACTTCACAGTTGAAGTACAGGAGTGTCACACAGCTGTTCTGCACAAACAGTGAGTATTTCAACCTCTGAAGCAAAGTTAAGCTTTATTCACATCTTCAGTGTATCATGAATAAAAGATGCATGCTGTATAGCTGCTTTGTAACTTCTTTTTAAAAAGAAAAAAAACATGAATACTGTATAGTTGTCAAAAATAGCTGATTCCCCGTCTGCTGCTGAGAGGCTGGAGTAGAGCCTTGTGAATCCTGCCAGCTCAGTTTTGATTTGAATAGCAGCTCCCATAGTATAATGTTAACAACTTCCAAAGCAACACATCAGTAAGCAGATAGAAAAATGTAATGGAAAGGTGGTAATTCCTCCAGCTACAGCCAAATACTACAAATACCTGAGATTTCCCTCCTTATTTCAGCTGAATCAAAATGTTTTTGAGAAGTATCATTTTCACCTCCTTCCTCTTCCTTCTTTTTTTTGCCTCATTTTGTCCATCTGTTCTGTTTTCTCCTGTTGTACAAGAGCAAAGTCAGAAAGAGGAGATTCATTTTGCTCATAGGCTATGAAATCAGTATTTGTTTCATTTTTTTCGATTTTTTGGGGGGGGGGTTGTTTGTTTCGGGTTTTAGGGGGGGCTTTGTTTTGTTTTGTTTTTTGAACTTCTCCAATTACATGTTACAATGCTTTGATTTTATTTTTGGCATAAATTGTCTCTTGCTGCCACAAACACTACTTCATGCTGAGAAATTTCTGGTGCAAATCATGCTGCTAATTTATGTCATCACTGTGGCAATGGTTTGCTTTAGCTATGGACCGTCTCCATGAGCAACCTTGACAATTTGGAAGGGTCTTCTAAGGAACATTTTATACCATATGATATGAAGAAACAGGGTTGTGAGTCGCTGAAGTGCTCCCATAAATGATGAAAATATACATTAACATGTTTTGTAGTATATGTCAATACACAAAATAAACACCGTAATGGAGCTAATCATAGTGTCTGTGGTTCCATGGGCATCTCACGGGATGTGCACAGGTGGCGACCCAGGGAATTGTCCAGATGAACATTTATTTTGTCTGATGCTTGCTCTGTTGTTATTTGTCTTTTCATGCTCTTGCATGATAAATCAGATTTCTGGGATGAAGGTGGGCAGTATAAAGGTAACTTTAAATTATCTATGTCTCTTCATAAACACAGAGGGGAACGAATTGCAGTGGAAAGTTTTGAACCTGCCCACTCTCATGACTTTCTGTAATGCATTAGAATAGTCAACTGTTGCTTCAGGTAATTCAAGTGCTATGTAGAATTGCAGACTATGTGATTCTGCAGGAAATATCAAATGAAGACGAGCTTTGAAGGAGGACGTGTATGTTAGTTTTCTGGAATTAATATTTTTCAACAAAGCTCCTCTTCACGCTACACTATTGATTCATAATTTCCATGAGCTTCTCACTTCCCCTCTGTATAAATGAATAGAAGAAGAAAACTACATGGGTTTAGAAACTGATCTAATAAATTTAGAATGCTTTCATTAAATCACAGCTTGTAAAAACATGTTTTATGAAGACAATATTTTGAATTTGGAACAAGTGTTATGTGTATCTGGAAATAAAAGTGTTTGCTGATAGGTCAGCCACACACTTGGTATATTTAAGTGCTTGTTTCTTAGTCTGTAACTTCTAACAGCACACACTTGTCACAACTGCTAATAGGCCAAACCACTTCTTATCTTTATTTCTACTATATTATCCTAACGTGTCAGGCTGATTCAGAGGCTAAGCCAGTTATTTGTAAATCCATTCTATTATTATTAAAAAGCTCTAGCTCTTCAAACATAGAGAAATCATGGTAGGCATACAGTTACAGCACCATAGGAGAAGAAAAATAAATGCAGGGACTGCTTGAATCGTATTACCTGCAATTTGATACAGCACTATGTCACTGTTGCTCAAAGGTGTAAAAATTATGAAAATAAAAAGTTTATTCAAATAGCTAAATGCTATGAAGCACACTTTTATCAGTACTTTCAACATGGTGAAGTTGATGTCAAATCTCCAGTTCTTTTCAATAGTGTTTGCATACTTACATGCCTTTTACTGGAATTGCACTTTTGTCAATCCCTTGACCTGGATAGTGGTCTAGAACAATATAGAGTGTACCCTGCACTGCATGGCCTCTGATCTGTAAGAATTTTGCTGAAATTGTTCCTCAGAAATGCTGCTTGTAAGTTTATGATGGTTCCCTTGTTTATCATCAAAATGTCACCAGATGAGAAAACAGAGGTAAGAGCCAGAGCCTAGGCATGTCTTCTAAATAGTCACACAAAGCCACATCTAAAAATAAAATCCTATTTAAAATAATGTGAAAGACTCTATTTTTAACACTGGTGGGGGTGCAATAAGTCTTTAAATTCCAACTTATCCCATGTAGCCTGGCTTCTGGGCAGCAAGCATGTTTTTTGAAAGATGGTAATGTCTAACTGGAGCTGGTACAGAAGTTCAAGACACAGATCGTAACTCCAGACTAAGAGTCACATTATGACAAAAGATCGGCCTGCCAGCCATCTTCTGAATGACAAACTCATCCTAATCTTATTACTTATTAATAGCTAAAAATTCTCAGATTACACTTACAACCAAATGATAGTTTGTGCTGCTCAGTAGTGACAAAGTGACTGTACTGAGCTAATGGTGGATTCTCACTGATCTTTAATTGAATGACGAGGAAGAGGGTTTACCTGAAGTTACCTTATCCTGTTCACTGGGACATCTTCCCTCACGTCTAAGGTAATATTTAACCTCCCGGTTGCCATGTTGGGCTGCAGAAAGTGTGCTGATTGATCTTAATTACCACGTGTCCTTTTCCTATGATGTGGTGAAATCCATAATGATAAACTGTTTAAATACACTGCTTGATCAGGTAACATGCACTCATCTTACCCTTAGAAGTCTTCTGTTGTGACAAAGGGCTGCCTTCGTCTGAACAGTTCTGCTCAGATTGCACAGGAAAAAGAACCTTGCTCATTAAAATGTATTTTGTCATCTGTATGTAAATGCTGTATTTTCAGGACCTGAAAATATAAGGAATTATTCAGAGCTGTCAGTAGGGGGAATGACTAGATGATTTAATTGGTCTCTTCCATGTCTAATTCTTAAGATTTCATGAATACAGATGAAAATATAAATTAAGAAGTATGCAAAAATGTATTTTGCACTCTCATCTTTCGTTAGCTTGATACTTTTCAGTCAAGGGCACAGAAATTTCATAATTATGGCAACTGAAGAACAGATGTATTAATCAAGATCCTACAGGCAGAGTGAAGAAAAAAAAAAAGACTGAATTTGTCCTTCGCTCTTTTTCCCCACCTCTGCTTTTCTCTGCTTAAGACTTTTACTCCATATTCACTCTAATTCCTATATACCGTTTTAAAGTACAATAAGGCTTTTTCATATGAAAAACAGTGCAAAAAATGATTTTTTAAAAATCTAACATACAAGCTCAGGAAATAATATAGTCACTATGCAGTTTTTAGATGTAAGAATATTTTTTGTATTCTCAACGGGATTCCTGACAAGCTTGAGAAGAACAGATAACCAAAGTATTCTCTATCCTAGTAAACTGTCATTAGTGATCTGATTTTTTTTTTTTTTAGCATATTTATTCTGTAATTTATCCCAATGAAGAAAGCAGGCAGCTACACACTTGCCATGAGAGTAACCTTTTTTTTGCCTCAAAAGTAGCCCCTCCACACAATTCATACATTGGCAGCTACTGGAGAGGCATAGTGTTTGGTGCAAGGAGTCTAAAAGAACTTGTCATTCGCTCTAAGGAAAATTACTAAGAAGGTATTATTTCTTTATTTATCTTGGTAATTAATTATGTGTTTATGTTGAGGGGTTTTTGTCTGCTTTAATTGCATGTGTCTCTGTATAGGTTACAAGTCAGGACTGGTTATCTTTCTGTAATCATTGTTCTTCATGGGGAAAAAAAAGTCTTCTTGCTCATTTTGTGAGTTTCACTGTTGCTTCTGGGTATTGTAAAACAGGCTCCATGAATCTTGTTTTTTATTCTCTTGATACTTGCTTACAGTAGAGATATAATAATACATTCTATATTTGAAACCGGGTGCATGTCCCTTACGTCTATCTTTATTTCATTCAACTACTGTTGAACCTGCCATATCTTATCCTTTTGCACTTGTGTTATTTGTGCATGGAAGATAGAGTCATCTTGGACAGCAGTGTCCTTTTTCTGACAATATCATAGAAAGTACAGACAAAGCTGCAGAGAATGCAGACAATGTGCTCACCACAGAATTTTCTTTTCGCTGTCATATCCGCAGCAGTATGATCTGTCTGCATTGTGATGGGAGTTACACATTCTTCAAAAGAAAAGCCATAGCACACCGTGTGTGACAGTCGTTTCTATGCAAACAAGAATTAACACTGCAAATATGACCGATATTTTAATGTCCAAAGGCTGCATGAGACACCACAGAATCATGGAATGGTTTGGGTTGGAAGAGACCTTAAACATCACCTAGTTCCAAGCACCCTCCCATGGGCAGGGACACCTTCTGTGGTCACTTACGGTCACTGGTCTAGGAGCTTCTCTCAACCAAAGCATTTCCTTGGCCAAGGGCCTGGTCTGTCAACCAAACGGCCTTTCCTCTACTGTACCCCATCCCAGAGGTGTATGTGGTTACAGACACCGCATGTGGGCACGTATGTGATGGTCGTCACCCCACTGAGGTATGGGGTACAGACATGACCAGAGCCACCAGGTGATGTCAGCTGGTTAGGAAGCTCGTGGGGGCGGGGAGTGTACCTGCCACACGTCCTTGCCCAAAGTCCCTCTCCAGCTTGCTTGTAGGTCCCCGTTGAGGCACTGGAAGGTTGTTACAGGGTTTCCCTGGAGCCTTCTCCAGGTTGAACAACCCCAACCCTCTCAGGCTGTGCTCATGCGTAGACTGAATTCAGCTGGCAGATCCCACGGTATTTTTCCATGTTAAATACTTTACTTAGTCTTTGCATACAGAATTCCTTCAATGTTAAGCTTAATTGTAATTCTGCTTTTACTTTTACTGATACTTGCATGTCTGGCTAAAACTTTCTGTTGTATAAAATTAAACAGTCTATTCCAGTTGTGGGTGTTCTTAAATCAAACAACCCCCTCAATTTTTAACACCTGAAAGCGGTGATAAATACCTTCAAGTTTGTTTGTCTATACATTAACTACTTGTATATTCCTATATAAAAATACAATCAAAATGTAAAGTAAAATTTCTGTGAGTTATATAAGCACTACTGTGCCAGCCGCAAAGTTTTTGAACTAAAGCAGAGATAACTTCAAATATTAAGCCTCACCACCTAGATTTTAGAGCAGTAATTATTATCGTGTTCTTTCTCTGCTGTCAAAACAGGGGGAAAATGAACAGAGGAACAGAGGATCTGTCTTCTGTTTGTTTCGCTGAAGCAGAAGTTGACAGACTCAGAACTGTCTGGTTAGGATCTTTTATGTGCTGGCACTTTCTGTAGCAAGAATTGCTCTTACTCATATTTCTTTCCTTTTGCATGTCATCTGCATCTCAGAAAAGCTATCTAGCATTTGTTGTCTATATCAACATGACATTTCATAGGCTATTGCAGAACTGTGTTCTCATATTTAATATGCAGTCAGCTTTTTTACCCAGCAGAAATATATTTTTCTTCTTTCAGTGCAACGAACTATTCACTTACCATGAAAATGTGGGAGCACTAAGTGTTTGCATATCGTTTGTCAAAAATAGGAGAAGGAAAATAATGAAATTTGAATCAGCTGTCCTGTTAATCAGGAAAAAATGTAGCACTCATTTCCAAGACATTGCATATGATGAGAAAATCTAAAACTCTATGATCATCTATGCTGTCTCCTCCTGATTCGTGAGATACAGGACAAAATATTCACTCTGGTCCAGCATAAGTGTGTCTACCTTTTAAGCTGCTGCTATTCAATTACTTAGTTCACAGAGTAATAGTCAAACATTGCAGTCTCAGCTTTTCCCCCTAAAACCAAGAGCAACACAAACCTCCTGGCTGCACAGAAAAGCTTTTAAGTGCAAGTCAAGTGTAATTAATTTAAATAGCCTGGATACTTCATGTGGGAAGCATAATCCTCTTCCACCTCCTCAGGCACCAGAGTGGGACAGGGAACACCAGATCTGTACTGCTCTGTGTCCCTTCAGCATCCCTTAGGAGAGACCTTTGTGTGTACACAGCTGCTCACGTCTCTGAGCAGACAAAAATGAATAAATCCACAACACAGGGGCAGGGACAGACAGCTTTCGTAACTGCTTCTTCTGGAGCAGAATGCTCTTGCTGCTGCTGAGAAAGGAGGGGACAAAGAGGAGCTGTTCTCTTTAGGGACCTGCAGACCCTGCACCCTCTGATGGCCTTTAATAGAGTATGGAAAACCAGAAGAGGCCTTCTGCCAGAGGATGCTTTGAGCCCAGAGAGATTTATTCAGCACTACATTATCAGAGCTCTCTAGGTTGCTGAAAACCAGCAAAGAGTAACCAGTACACTATGACTTCACAGAAAAGTGAGCTAGAGATGCTGTAGATTGCTTGGGACGTTACCTTGTGAGTTACTGACTTGAGATCTGCAGGATGTTGGGCATTCCTATCTCCTGAGCAGTGTTCATACAACATCGAGATGTGAAGCCTTACAAAAGACATGACATTCCTGCTAGGACTGGGACCCTATCAAGCTTGCCAAGAGCTTCTAGCTGTATCAGTTTTGAACTGGCTTAATATAATAACTGGCTTGATGCTGTAATTCACTGGAGCTACAAGGCTAATCTGCAGGGCTTAGAATGTGCTATGGCAGCTTGATTACGGAGGCTTAAGCTCTTTTGCACAAAAATGCTAACAGGTACAAAAAAGTACTAAAAATATTTTACCATTATGTTCTGTAAATACTTCTGAAAACATAAATTCAAGAACTGTGTATGAGTAGGCTTGCTATAAATTTGGCAGACTGCTGAGTGCTGATGAGTCTTTGTATCACTAAAAAAGCCTTGTCTTTTCAAGAACCTAGAAATACTCGGCTGTGCATATGTACAGAACTTCAAAAGAATTTTATTTAATCAGCACCTCATGGGACAACTGGTAATGAATTTTTTATGTAGATTAAAGTGCAGTTTCCTTTAGGAATTATGATATATTCCTGATGAATACTGAAATTCTGAGAGAGCTCATCAAGCCTCCTTTCCTGTGGTTCTCAGATTAACTGAATGAGCTTCAATTGCCTGTCTTGCTGAAAAGCCCATGTGTCTAAGGTAAAGCATCCATGAAAGATGAGATCACGGCCTATCCGTCATTTGCGTGTACCTATTCACATCTGAAACACAATAGTCTTGCCTCTCTAGATTATTCCATAACGTATTCTAGTATTCATTAGTTTTGCGCTACAGCAACAGGTGCATCAGCTCTTCTAATCAACCAACTCCAAACAGATCAAAATATTTATTGTTCTTCCTGTCTCATTCCTCTAGCTGGGGAGTGCAGCTCTGACAGCCTTCCCAAAATCAGAGCATTTTTTCTTAAATCATAAGAACAAAGCTTTCAGAGAAGCTGGCACAAGGCAGGCACAGTAGGGATTCTCAGACCTGAAGTCATGCTAGCATTAATGTACATTTTCGGAAGTTCACGTGTCTCAGCGGAGATCTGGCAACCGCAGTTGCTGGGAGTGCCTGGCAGCACTGCTGCCGCAGGAATATCTGCCAGCACATGCATGATCTTTGACCTGCTTGGACCAAAACCAATTGTTTAGCTTAAGTGTAGGTCTGAGTGGCAGTATTTACTCCTTGGCATTTAGTAGGCATGTTTGGGGTTATTTTTCTCAGTTTCTTTAGGAAGTAAACCAGTCTAGTCCACCACAAACATTCTGATAACATTTTCAGCATACAGTATTTATAGATAATTACCAAGAATGCACAGTGCTACTTTTTACTCTCATGTTCTGTCAAGTAGTCAAGAAAACTGAAACTCTGGGCTTATCTCATGCTGTTGCCAGGTATAGCTATATGGATCAGAGGCAAAATGTCAGCACTCCTTTGTCAGGACTCTCTGAGATGAATGCAGGAAGAAAAACATGGAGCATCAGATACAGCTGATGATCAGGAGCTTAAATTTCGTCCATCAGCTCCCTCTAGCTGCAATTATCAGACCTTTCAAGTTTATGGAACATACTGGCAGAGGTATTTGGGAAAACCAAGTGAGCATCCTAAGGCAGAATACTTGGATATGAAGAATAAACATTCATTATGCTTCATTACAATGCTTGTTGGTTTGGGGTTTATTTTGTTGGGTTGGGAGGGGGTGGTTTGTTTTGTTGGGGTGGGAGGGTGTTTTGTTTTGTTTTTCTCTCTTCCTAACAGTACATGACAGGAAGAGACTTTATCTTGAGAGAAGCTAGGAAAAAAATGCAAAGGTAGCCATGCGTTTAATTTGTTTGCCTAATTACTGCAATTATACTTTCAGATTGGACAGTTCCACATAAAATAACTGTAATTGGCTGCTTGCACGTCCCATAAGCAGCTAGCCCCTATCTTCATGCAATCATAGCAAATCTACGTGCAAATTAAATTCAGAGTTACAATCTGCTATCCCAGCATTTGTGATGTGTTGGTCTCCCAGATCTTCCTGAAAGCTGGTCTGGTCTGTTAAAGATAACAAATAACATTGTCCAGCCAATGGAAGTGTATCAACCATGACCATTTCCGTTTGAATATTTGTCAGGATTGTGTTTGTATTAATGAATATACCATCAACATTGTTATACTCACTATTACCTCTATTTAGCGACTATCTAAATTTGGGTGGAAGAATCACCTATGTTATTTGGCAGCTTCTGGGATGTATAAGAAAAAGCCTTCGGCTAGATGTAACCTTCTAAAGTTCTGCCTTTCAAATAAATCCATCATGAGTTCACTTTCCTCTTCTTTTAAAAAAATCAAGGGGAAGTTGTTGGAGCTGAGTTGATTTCCCCATTACACAAATACACTGAGTTCAGAACAAATCAAGCTTGTAGGATCTCACTTGGCATGTAAGATCAGGCTGCACATACGTAACTTTCTTTGAGGCAGGCTTGGACAGCACTGCTAAGTCTCAGATCACAAAATGCCATTGCTTTCTATTACAGAATGGATGTAGAAGAACTTGCGATTTTCTGTTGTAGTTCCCTCAAGGCTACGCAAATTCTGCCTGTGTTAGAGAGGGCAGCTGGCAACACTGTCTGCTCTCTGAAGACTCTGAGGGTTACCCAGGCACCTGCATCTACTGAGGACAAAAACCTACCTCTAGGTCCTGAAACATTTAGTATGCAATGTGGATTTTGTCCTTCTTCTTGTAAAGAAATATGTGGCTCAAACAACAGGCACTATTGCTTTTTGTCATGGTTAGGTTAGTTGCTGGACTCTATGATCTTGGGGATCTCTTCCAACCAAAATGATTCTATGATTCTATTTTTGGAGGAGGAAAGACTGATGCTGAGGGAGAAAGAAGTTCTACTTTGCTCAGCTTAAATAATGGTCTTCAGTCTTGCAATAAATAAACTTTATCCTACTTATAGCAATAAAAAGCTTTCAATGTTATTTCTTTGTATGCTAGGAGACATTTTTATCCTAAAAGGCCTCATTCTCAGTGTTGTGCAAGGTGCAAAAAGTATGAAAGAAAATATGGTAGTACTTCTTATGAAATCAGCGCCTTGTAAAAAGGATACATGAATGAGAGAATGAGCCCCTTATCTTACGCTTCATTATACTTATTTATGTTCACTAGGTGGCTTTAGGTAACCTTATTTTGGAGTCATCCTGTAACGAACAGTGTAAATTATGTGCTATTAGTGTGAACAACAGTATCAATATTTACTTTGGTAAACAGATTTATCTCGTGGGCTCGCTTTGGAATTGCTAAATATACAGCCCAGCAGTTCAAGTGCCTATTTGAGGTTAACTTGAAACTGGTCTGAGGTTGTTAGGGCTCAAATGTAAAGTAAATAAAAGTGATCCTGGCCATCTGATATTACCTGTTGTTTTCCTTGTATGTCCTGGCATAAACAAGGGTACTTAGACACATGATACCCTTTCTGTTCTCTTTTCCTGAGGCTTCTCAGGTCACCGATACTGCTGTCTATAACAATGTGATGAAATATTGGTAAGACAGGGATTTTAAATGTCCTTCATTGTACTCTTTCCATCTTAAACGTGAAGGCATCCTATGGATCAATTCCCTCTCTTCTTTACGATTATATAGATTCTCTTTGCTTGTGCGTGTTGTTACTGGGGAAGATAAAAAACAGCAATTGCTGATATGAAAAAGCAATCGCTATATTTATAGCTACCTTAGTACATCAAGGGAAGTAATTGTCCCCCTGTACTCAGCACTGGTGAGACCTTGACAATCTTAAAGGTCTTTTCCAGCCTAAACGATTCTATGATTCTGTCTTAGCAGTAAGATATGCAGTTCAGTCATCCAGGTTCCTGGGTTTGCCATAACCATTGTGATATATCTGAGACACTATTTTTAACGTTTTCCTACGCTGGATTCTGAATCTTAAGCTTAGATAATGTACAAAACAGTAGAAATTTTCAAATAGTTAATGAGGCTTGAAGCGTTTGTTATTCTTTGAAAGATGAACAGTATTTTACACAATTAATAGAGGATGTGAAACATACTGTGAAGAAACTATTTGTTTTTTAAAGCAATTCAAATACAGTGGCAGCATCCATAATGCTCTTTGCTCAATAACTTGTCTTTCACAATCCTATTTATCTTTATGGGACTGTACGAGGTTAACTGAGGATCGAGTTTGGTTCCAGCACGTTTTTTTCTCTTTTTTCCTAAGTTTTATAACCTAGCTTTAAAACTTCTTAGATAATTTGCTTAGCTGATTAAAAAACCAGTTATTTAGATCTCTGATTCCAACTTTATGTCACTTACTGACTCTTCTTTAACATCTATAGGTTGCTGCTCTCTAAAATTTTGGGCAATCTCTTAACACTTATTGCTTGCATGATGCTTTGTAGTATTTCACTATGTTCTGCCAGTGGGGCGTCATCCAAGACCATCAAAGTACTTGTCTCAAACAACTCAAGCAGGAAACATTACAAGAAGGGAACCAGGAGAGAGAGGGATTGAGCCCTGCAGAGGCAGAGCTGTTTTTCTCCAGTTCCCTCTTGTGACTGGACACCAGTTTGGGCATGCGTTAATTGACAAGTAAAACTTCGGTCAACCCACTAAGGGGGCATATGCACTGTTGCCCCCAAATATTCTAGAACACTTAGCCACACAGACACAAGACACTGGTGGCCCCAAGGGTGGCCTTGGGCTGACCAGCCACCTGTGGATCAGTACTCTGACTCAGGACAACAATGCTGGATCCAAAGGGTGGTGAAACCTCCTCATCCTCTATCCATCTCTCTTTCTTTCACTGTCTTTTTTCTCAACCTTCTTCTACTTGTTTTTTCCTTGATAGATGTCACCTACTTTTTCCTCACAGTAGTTAATAAAGAAATAACGCCTGCACTGTAGTGCATTTATCCACAATGCTTCTTCATTGTTGTTAGAAAAAACAATAAATAATCCTGTATCTTTCTTCTGAGTCATTGCCATGGCTCTACCGCCTCTGAGGCCCTGCCATGCAGGGACAGCCTTTTCATGGGATTACAAAGATTCACCTCCCTTGTCACTCACCGCCAGGACGGAGACATTTATTTTGGTGTCACAGACAGGATCCCCTGAATTAGAGGGCATGAGGAACACAGAGGCGATATCAGACAAGGGGGTCAAGAAAGGAGGACATTTAATTGGCTGTGTTGAAGTTCTCCAGCAGACAGTCATGGCTTCCCAGCTGCAGCCTGATCTTGACTGCTCCCCTTGTTAAGAGTTATTTAAAAGCTATAAAGCATGCCATACTCCAAAATAGAAGGTTCGGGCTGAGGAAGACTGGCTGTCTCCCTCAGTTGTTGCGGGACAGAGAAATGAACTGGCAAAGGAAAGCAGTCTGAGGCCTAGAAAGTGGAAGGCAATACTCTGTGGTGTTTTAGGGGCAGCGCTGATAGCAGCACAGAAAGAGAAATGCGTTGTGGACCAAACAGAGCAAGAAATGAATGAGTTGTTACAGGAGCTAGTTAGGAATTTATGAGCAGAGTTAGAAGCAGAAAGATCAGTGCATAGTGCTTTCATTAGTGAATGAGAGTTGCCGCCAGAACTAGCTGAGCTGTGACAGGAAGACCTGAAGAGTGGTTGTGGGTGCAGCAGTAATGTGTAAAGAGCACAATTTAGTTGCTAGGGAAGTGGCTTGCCATTACCTCTGGGAAGAAACGGAGGAAGTAAAACTTAAGTATAGAGCCAACATTGCACCTCAAATTTGATGGCTTTTTAAAACTGAGTTTCATTGTGATGGGAACAATGAAGATGGGCTGGAAGTTGTAACTAAAGAAGTACCTTGTAGTGCGACTGAACCGGCAAAATTACAAGAAGAGTACAGTCAACTCCCTAGGGAGTCTGAGACTAAGTACGTGTGGAGAGCCACTGTCTCTCGCCAGAGGAGACGTGATAAAACTTAACGAGGATGAGGCCCAGGGGTATTGGGGTCCTGGTGTATTTCTAACTGTGAAGGATAAAGGGACACCCTGGTCTCAGCAAGCAGCATATTGGGCTGGAGCATTGGACCCCTTAGAGAGGGGATCCAGTAGCCATCCCTGCTTCGGGATTAGACTAAACTAACTGAAATAGTGCAGAAAGTGGCTTGCCTTCAGTTAATGCATGACAGGTGTCTGGTACCCCACCAGCTCTCCCTGATGTTTTTGAAAACTGACCCAGGTGGAATGACTCCTCTGATAAGGGGCCCTCCTGACTCTTTGAAGTTTTATGCTATGCACATTCACGATCACCTGAGGGCAGCGTTAGCTTTGGCAGCAACGATCCAGGACAATTTGCAAATGGTTTTGGCCACATGGGAAGGACAGGTGGAGCCCAGCCAAGCAGAATCTGGTCTCACTTAGGGGGAAATTGCCCAAGAACTAATAAATTATAACTGCCATGTAGGGATCTCAAGAGGGGGTCAAAAGAAGAAAGCCACGTTCAGGAGAACGGAGGCAGAAAATGACCAACTCGCACCCCCAGGAGAAAATTCAGGATTAGGGACAACTAGGAAGCAACTCTTGAAAATGGTTCTGGTTAAAGGAATCCCTGGAGAACTGATGAATGGCTTACCCTTTCCTAACCTACAGCTCCTGGTGAAAATGTGGAAGGGCCTGGATAAGAATTTGGAAAGGTGAAAAAACATCTCCCCTACTAGTAGGGCAGTATCTCCCTCCCCACATTGAAGGGTTTTATTTCAGCAAACTTCAACCCCCATCCCCAGTAAATGAGCCAGGGGACGAGCAGGGATTCATCTTAGAAGCCTCACAGAGAACCCTAAAGGACACCTATTGATCACCTTCCCAATAGGCCCTTTAAAACCGCAGTGATATTTTCACTGGATACTTCTGTGCAAATGTCAGTTCTGAGAGGGAATGAGGCAACACAGTGCCACAGTTTCCTTTGTTTCTTCTTTTGTTTCTTTTGTTTCTTCTGTCTTTATGCATGTTCACTATGTTCGTATCACCACCCTTGAAGATGAACTTTAGGATTTTTTCCACTACTCATTGTTTGAGCCACAGGATGTAGTCTAAGACCATCGGGGGACTTGACCTGTCTTGTCTCAAACAACTCAAGCAGGAAACGTTGCAAGAGGGGAACGAGGAGGGGGATTGAGCCCTGCAGAGGCAGAAGTGGTTTTCTCCATTTTGCTCCTGTGACTGAAGACACCAGCTTAGGCATGCATTAGTTAACAAGTAAAATTTCAGTGAATTCACTGAGGGGGCGTATGTGCTGTCAATCCCAAATCTTCTAGAACACTTATCCACACAGACACAAGACATTTGTCGCCCTGAGGGCGGTCTCAGGCTGACTAGACTATGTTAAGGCGAGTGTGTATGTTTACCTGGGTCTACCAGTCACCTACGGATCAGGACTCTGACTCAAGACAATGCTGGATACAAAGAGTGGTGAAATCCCCTTGCTCTCTCTCTCTCTATTTTTCCTCATATTTTCTCTTAACCTTCCATCTGTTTTACCTTGATAGACATTGCCTAGTTTTGCCTTAAAGTATTTGATAAGGAAATAATGCCTGTCTGATAGCACATTTATCCTCAACGCTTCTTGATTGTTGTTAGAAAAACCCAGAAATTATTTTGCATTGTTCCTCTGAGTCATTGTCATGACTCTACCACCTCTGTGGCCCTGCCACGCAGGGATTGCTTTTTTGAGGGACCATAAAGATTCACCTCCCTCATCACCCACCAGGCGGGATAAGACGGACTCATCCCACCATGTTTCTGTGCTTGCAATTATGTCAGTTTGCCAAGCTACTCAATGGGTTCCAGCTCCTTCTGTTCACTGCCCATGCTGCACGCATTGATATAGATGTGCCCTGGTTATGGTTAAAACAAGATCAATTCTCTTCTAGTGAATTTTCCTTTCAGCTAAGTTCTTCTCAGTAACTGCACTTTTCTGAAGTTGGCTGCATGTTTTTCAGACACTGTTCGCTGATAACGTTAGAAATGGTATGCAGAAGAGGCCTGGGTTTTTCCATATTGCTCTGGCATCCGAGGTTGCTGATAAATTTTTTATGTTCCATAAGTGAGAGAGGTGTATGCACAGCGAAGGGCAGACAGAACGGATGACCAAAATCGAGCAACTAGATATTCCATGCCCATCTATATCATACACCATATGAAAGCGGGAGATCACAGGGGTCTCACGCTCTTCGTCCATGGCCAGCATCTGAAGAGGACCCTACCTGTTCTGCCTGTGATCCTAAGCCTGGCTCCAGGCCCTGCATTCCTGAAATCAGTTCCAGTTTACTGCTGAGTCCAGCCCAGGACCTCTGGGTGCCTGCCCCGCAGCCACTGGAGCAATACCAGCTCCACAACAAGCTGCCTCTGCACTATGCCAGGAAATTTGCTATTGCTTTTGTATATTTTGCATCTTTATTTTTCTCTTAGTATCATTAGTAAAGCATTTTTAGCTTTCCAACTTGTAAGTCTGTCTCCCTTTTTCTCCTATGTCCTTTCCTTAGTGTGGAGGGCAGGGGGCTAACAGAGGGCATCTGCCACAGTTTATTGTCGCCCTACAATAAATGGTGACAAGATGCACTTCAGTTGGGTTATTGATCCTGCCATGTTTTTTTGTAGGAGAGGTCCTAATTCCTATGTGACTGCTCTCAGGTGCTTCCATGTTTTCTAATGCATCAACAACCCTTGCATGATGCATAGATCTTTATCCCCTGCCTCCACTGAGATGACCAAGGTGCTGTGTGCATTAGCACAGAGATATTTCAGATGTGCACCAGTGTACTCGGCACACCATGGAGCAGAGTGAAGGACCTCTCTAGCACATCATCCCTCAAACACTGGCAAGTTGCCCCATGGCTTATTACTAATGAGTCTAGTTTTAACCCTTTCCCACTTCAAATCTAGTTTAAACCTCTTTCAATGAGCCCTGCTAACTCTTGTGCAAAGATTCTTTTCCCCTTTGAGACAGAGGTACCCCATTGTCACCAGCAGGCCCAGCACCAAAGTTCTGCTGGTAACTCCAGTCTTGGAGACAGGTATTGATCACCTTGGCATTCCTGTTTCTTCCAACATTGTTACCTGCAGCTGGAAGGACAAAAGAAGAAACAACTTGTGCTCCTGATCCCTTAACCAGTTGTCCCAAGACCCTGAAGTATCTTTTGATTGACCTTGAACATCTTATTACAACTTCATCCCTGCCCACATCAAAAAGCCATCATGGATTATATCTGAGGGCCCTATCAGAGTAGAAAGTTTTTTGGTGAAATCCTTAACCCGAGCCCCAGGGAGGCAGCAGACTTCCCTAAGTGGGTCCGGTTGGCGTATTGGGTTTTCTGTTCCACTCAGAAGAGTGCCCTATGACAATGACTTTTTTTTCAGTGGAAGTAGTTTTGATGCAGTGTGTAGGCCAGCATCACCTTGGTGACACCTGCAACC
>VWYH01005416.1:156410-207576 GCA_013399365.1 Pampusana beccarii | reverse complement strand
TGCGAGGCTGCTCTCAGCTGCCTATTATCTTCCACAAGTAGCAAGTAACAAACTCAGGAGCAAGCCAACCTTTCAGGCTACAGACAAAGTTACTTACTTCATTTTTTCAGCTAGGTTTTCTGTATTTTCACGGATTGTATGTGATAATTGGGACACTGGGTTCAACATCAGATTGTCAAAGATCACCTAAAAAATAAGAGCAAATCAGAAAACTTTTCAGCAAAAGTGGCATATTACAAAACTGGAAATTTTTTTACAGTAAATTATCTCCACTGAAACATCTTTACCTATGTGGATAATACTTGAAGCTCAAGGGAGATTAAGATGATGTGCAGCTTTTTTGCAGCACTTTGGCAAAAAAATTAATACTAACTCATTCAGATTTTTTTTCTAGAGATAGAGAGACACAGTGGTCTGCAGTAACAGAAGTATTTTAAGCATTCCTGAAAGAAAAGTTGAAGACATTCCAAGTCTCACAAGCACCTCCCTCCACCAAAAAACCCCAAAGCCAAATCGCAACGCAAAAAGGCCCACAAGCAGTCCCACTGAAACCATCTAATGTGATTTATGTGAGTTCAAGTCACCTTCACTGCCAGATATCCCACCACGTTACAGTCTGCTTTATTAAAAACAACAAAACCAGGAAATCTGAAATATTCAAGGCCTGTGGCTCAGCAGAGCTCCCCAGCTTCTGCCAGGAAAGCCATATCAGCTGAGGGCACTCTGAACCCGCACCTTTTATTCAGCCTTGGGACCTCTCCACAGCAGTGGGACATTGCATCCACCAGCCACAGGACAAGACCAGTTACCTCCCAGTACCCCGCAGCACCATTACCCCACTACACCCCTCACCCCAACACCAGCCCCAGCCTTGAGTTTCAGGCTTCCTCACCCTTGAGCATCAGCCCAGTGACCACCCTGCTCCCACAGCCCAGAAAAATGGCATCAAACTGCACCCAGTCCTCCAGCCCAGCTGCAGAAACTCCTCCTAAGGTCCAGCTTCTGCCACTGCTGCTCTGTGGGCAGCTCTAACCAGGACGTCGGTTGCAGAAAAGTAAGGTGCCATTGGACTATCTGTGCCGCAGATTTAGAAGTTGAGATTTTTGTGGTTTTCTTTAAAATAGCAGTGAAACAGCTTTAGTGGGCTCTGACACCAAATGCCCTCTCCCAAATGAGTTTTACACAAGAGGGGAAACTTCCAGTCAGTATGGGCAAGAAGGCTGATCCTGTTCCCCCCCCTTTTTTTTTTAAACACTATATTACACCTACAAGTCAAGGCTAGAAGTGCATTTTTTTTTGAGCAGCCTCCTTTGGCAGCTTAGAAAGAGTAGGTACATATACTCCAGCTTAAAGTAATGTCACAAATAGAGTAAAGAAAAAGGTGGCCTGCCTCCTCACGGTTTCTTGTCCTCGTTTTTCTTGAGGCATCCTCTTCTCTATTATCGTTCATATTTTGGTCAAAATTCTTCAGTTCCACTGATCCCGGAGGCACCTTCTGGTAGTTCAGACTTGCTTCTGGAATGTGCTGCACCAACTTGGAAACAATGAGTAATGAGTCATTAAAAATGAGCGGGGAAGGAGGCACACAGGCACTCACTGCAGGTATTGCAGATTTTCAGGCAAGCCCCAGAGGAACACTGATTCATTTAAGTCTTGTTCAGACAGGTATGGGTTCCTAAGCAAATTACTAGACCCCAATCCTGCAAGCATTTACCCACTGGAGTAATCCTACTCAGTGGAGCTATTCCACTATAATTTTGAGTCTTGAGTGCATAGTTGAAAGTACATCTTTGCCTTTTTTGAATTTAGCTAAAACTCAAAAAGGGCCAGTTTTCCCATACCTTATGTTTTAATATATCGATGCAACATTAAAGCCACACTAAAATTAATCAGAAACCATTTAGTAACACATGGAAGAGATGAAAAAAGCAATATAAAACCACTGATAACACAAATAATTAACAGGAAGAACAGAAAAGACAAGACTGGTTGACTGACAGGCAAAAACTAAAAGAAGGGGAGGAAAATAACAGTGACAAGACAGAGATATAAAAATAATGGGATGGAAAGTGCACCTGAGATGGATATGCCAGCCGAAAAGATCTACGAGCAATCTGTGTTAAAACAGAAACAAAGAGATCAATGCTAGTGAATGGCTGTGACAGCAAGTATCAAAGAGAACAAACACGTGGTTATTTTGTGTTGACATTCCCAAAAGTGCACTCCTGAGGACCAGGACTCGATACCCAACCCCCCGCATGCACTGAAGCCCATGGAGGTCCTTGTCACCAACCAGCTCTGTGGCCTTGGGCAGCTTCCCAGTTACTGCAAGATGGACTGTGCTGAGTGAAATCCAGCAGCCCTCGGAGCACAGAGAAGGGGCTGAACACCCCGTCCAGGCGGCTCTTTGGTTGGCAAAGCACACGGCTCTTGAGAGGAGACCGTGTGCCATCCAAGGTCCGGGCTCCCTACACTCTGTGCAATAGCACTTGGGTTACACGCAGGCAGAAGGCAGGAGATAAGATGGCACAGGGGCACAACAGCCAAGATATTTAGCTGATAAGCTTCTCTTTTTTAAGCATCTTTTTGCAAAGCGCAGAAACGGTAAGTCAGGCTGCTTGTAGCAGTGAAACAGTGCCCGAAGGGAAGGAGATACTCCTACAGTCCAGTAGTTCTCAGCACAACCAGTTGAAAACACAGTGAGGACAGCACCTGCTCCACCATCACCAGCAGATTTCGTATGTCACCTGCTCCCTCATCCTCACACCTCCTGTTCCGTCACACCCATAGGCATTTCCGCTTGTCACACCAACACTCATACTGAGTACGTTAAAACAACAACTTAACAAACATAACTGGGCTCTTAAGTTTTTGCTATATCATTATCCACTTTAAAAAAAAAGACCAAGCAAAACAATTCCATGCGGGGCTAAAATTCGCAGCAGTGGCCAGTGATGTGGGGTGACCCACTTGACTACGCCCACAGCAGCTGCTCGGCTCTGCAGAAAGCAGAGTCCCTGTAAAACCCACACACCTACAACCCAAGGCTTCCCAAAGAACCCCTGCCTTTAGTAAACAGGAATCATTAAGGTTTCACCCTTGCTGAACCCTTTTGTTGTTGTTGTTTTGGTTTGTTTGTTTGGGGTTTTTTTTGCTTAATTTGTAGCAGTACTCAGCTCAGTATGTGAAGAATCTGGGTTATTATAAACTATACAGCTGAGGCTACAAACACAAACAAAACCACTCCAAACAAGAACTGGGGAAACTGAAAACCTCCAAGCCAACACTGGACCTGAAAAGACAGGACATAAAGAATAAGGTTTAAATCTAAGGCTCCATCTTAAGTTCTAAGAGAACATTCATTATTTTAATCTTTAACCAAGCTTTGTAACAAAAGTAATTTGAAAAGCAATTCATTTGAGGCTGAGAACTGCTGTGCCACACACTGGTCCAAAGTGAAGCTTCTGGTATGGCGTTAAACCCTCAAAAGTGATTCCAGCATCAGTACTTATTTTTCCTGCATTTTTCCCCACTTTATTAGAACAGGTATAAATATGTAATAGTAGAAAATCGAGAGCTACCAGAATGGCACGCAACACTGCAAGAGCCAGGGTGGTATAAGAGATAGTCACACGCAGCAAACATCTTTTATTCACACACTTCCTTTTATCAGATGTTTCAATAGATAACTATTATAACCACAGTAGCCATTTTTCATCATTATGTCCTTTCCTAGAATACTTAATATAAAGTTGTTTAATAAACATTCACAAAATTCACAGTGCTTAGCATCGCACAGACTGATCTTCAGATATTTCCTAGCGCCTTCCCTGCAATAAGCCAAACTAATTATTTTAGGACAGAGGGAAGCATGTCTGCTGATTCTAGTCCAGTTCCAAAGACGAGATGTGTGTTTATTAAACCCACATCAGTTTATCTTTCTCCCATTCATAACATGACCCCCAAGCTGCACTCTTCAGGATCCCAAGCTATCCAGGATTCAGCTCCACATCTCAGCGTCGCCAGCAGAAACTCCTGCTGATTTAACCTGTTCCTGGCTATCGCTAACACAGGGCAGCTCCACTGATGCATGGTGGCATCTTGGGTGTAACCCAAACGTCCCCCCAGCCGCTGGCCCTGCTGAAATCAGAGTGCTACCCAACCTTGTTTGGAGCGAATCTGCTTAAAAGCCTTCAGGGTGGTTTCAGTCACCACTGGTTGAACACACCAAATGTTATGGCTCCTGATCTGTCTTCATAGGTTCCTGCCGGTGCTTCTTTACGCCACTGTAAGATCTCAAAAATCGGTCAACCACTGGGTACTGCTGGGAGCGTTGCCCACAGTGTGACACAGCCCTACATCTGCTGTCCCCCACAGCGCATCGCAGAGAAACCCCCAACTTGCCTGAGTCTGAGCAATCCTGGCTTTGTGACCCTGCCATTCAGCATCACAACCACCATTTTTGCACCAAAACACTGCGTTTTGCAGGTGTTCTTCCTCTAGCAGCACAGGATGTGTCCCTCTGTATGGGCTGACTTTGGTTGTACCCTTCAGTGGCACCCAACCAAAAAGCAGGTAGGCTGATTTTCTGGAAGGAAGCGAGTGCTGAGTACTGGCCATTACCAACCCATAGCAAACATTCCATTTGCAAGTCAGAAGTAAGGCGGATATGCCACCTTAACTGCTTGAAAAGAAAGGTAGTTTTGAAGGTGTGGCACTTGCAAAGAAACAAAGCAATAAAATGCTATCTCAGAGCCTAAAGTTATTGCGAAACATTCGTGCACTGCAGCTCCAAACAGCCCCAGGAAAAACTCCTCCCTGAGCTGGCTGCAGCTCACCTCGGCTTAACACAAGCACAGCCACACTCTCCTGATCATCTGTGTATCTCCCTAAACTTCTGCTTTGCACCTTCAGTAAAAATCACAGCAGGGTCACAGAGCCCCCAAGTACTCTCTTGGCAGGGTAACAGGTTTGGTCCTTAGCTTTGAACCCTGCTTTGGACAGGTCTGCATCAGAACAGCAGATAAGGAGAGTTGTGTATTTTAAGCCCACACTGGTGGTAGACAGGAGGGAATTTGGATTGAAATAGCAACAAAGACAATTCTGCTTTGGCAGCTGGAGCCGCCTGGTGACCTTGCAGCCAAGTTTGAGCTGAGCCGAGTCCCTGCGCTGCGGCACTGGTGAGCCAAATTAAGAAATCGCCTTTCTCCTCCCTACTCCAGTGCAGACAGACTGTGTTACGCAGTTTGGGAGCAAACCACAGCTTCACTCAAGCGCTGGAAGACAGCACTCGCCAAGCTAACTTGCCTTCCTCCTCGCCTAACTCGGCAGCTGGAAAGCAGAGCCCCTGCCCTCGCCCATCCATACGCAGATGGAGAGGAGTCAAGAAACACCTGCACAGCGTTTCAATGGCCCTGGCAGAAAGGACACAGGAGTACAAAACCCAGAGCTGACACAGAGCGCGCAGTCAGCGCCTTGTCAGGAACAAGAAGGGAGGCTCGGGCGCTATGGCAGAGCAGCACAGCACACCCACCCTATCCTGTTCCTCAGATGCAAACTTCATCGACATAAATCCAACTGGAGGCCATGAGATACTCAGCAAATAGTATGAGGAATCTAACATTCTGGGGCACTTTCTGGAGGCACAGTAAGGATGCCCCAAAAAAAGGTTAAACCTTCCCAGATCCAACACAGCTCTTGACCCATGCAGCCCGCTCCCACCTCTTGCAGGGCTGGTTGCAGCACAGAGGAGGGCAAAATAAAGATTACCCTAAATAGACTGCGGTCAGTCTTTCTGGTGGTGTTTTTAAGGTACGAAGGTTTTTCAGTGCAGATGCTGCCCTGGTCTGCCACCACAACTGTGCCCCGCATACTTACAAGTGTTCAGAGGGAGAGATTTCTGTCCTTCGGGGTCTTACCTCTTCTCTCGCTGATATGGTGGAAGCAGGAGTGTTGGGCACAGAGCTGAGGGAGGTGCTTGGTCCCGTCCCCGATGAACTCTGTGAGTCCCCATCTCCAGCAACATCGTGAATCTCTCTAGCAAGGATGGCAACATCCTTCACCAAGGTTTGGCTGAGCCTAAAGCACAGGGAAAGCAGCAGAGCCATTAGAACACATGATGCAACAAGCCTCATATTCATAAAATATAAGAAGAGCAGCCACAAAAAGTTTGTGGGAACTTCTGCAGATGCTACGGAGAGCAGGTTTTTTTGGGGGTGCCTTGGCAGGGTGCCGAGGAACACGCTGTCTGCATAAAAAATACATCCGCTCTCCTCCCGAACCCAGCTTCAAAGTAGAGATTTGATTAAAAGCTAATTCTACTGACTACACACTACCAAAAAGTACTGGAGACAATCCATAAAGAAGCTTTATGTTATTGCTCCCCCCACGCATCCACTCTATTTTTTATTCTCTAATTTTTTTTTCTTTAGGAAAATACAGGCAATTTTTATTCCTGGGACTTCTTTATTATTTTAAATAAAAAAACAAAAATTTCAAATCCTCTTTCCTTCTTACTTGTGGTATATATCAAACTACGCCTCCACGTTCTCCAGAAGGGCTGAGGGATTACCAGGGTAAGCACAGCATATCTTAGAGAGATCTGGTTTTCAGAAACCAGGTCTTGAAACTTCAAGCCCCCTGACAGGTGTCCAGTGAATCCTGAGCGATTGCACCTCTACTTGCTCTAGATCTCAAAGACAGTTTCTAAGTCTCCGGATTGTTGCTAGCAAAGCTTAAAAAAAAACCAAACAAACAAAACTTCAGAACA
The DNA here is from genome assembly GCA_013399365.1 of Pampusana beccarii. Classification (NCBI taxonomy): domain Eukaryota; kingdom Metazoa; phylum Chordata; class Aves; order Columbiformes; family Columbidae; genus Pampusana; species Pampusana beccarii. The sequence continues at coordinate 200,807 of VWYH01005416.1, read as the reverse complement.
AAAGTAGCTGTTGTTTCTGAGAAAAAGTTAATCTTGCAGTCAGCCAGCTTCATCTGAAAGACACTTTCTTCTTCAAATGAAAAAAAGACAAGCAAAGTGACAAAACCGTCAGTTCACCAAAACATGTCCTCAGAAAGAAAATGCGTAATTGAACTAATAAAAAGTAGTTCGATCTGCCTGCCTAAGGTGCCCCCTGTCCGTGCTGGTTTGGATAGAGCTGTCACCCAACACACATCCATTACGTGATTCACTTACTGTAAACGAGTCGCATTTTCCCTTTTAACTCTCTCCGACTCCTCTAAACCCCTCCCAGATAATTTGGGAGCAGCAACGGAAATCAGAACTGCAATTACGAAGCAGACTCTGTGACCGAGCCCTGCAATGTGCAGCGCCAGACAAGTCTGACGCAACCATTTATTTATAGCTGCCGCAACCCGAAGCCGAGAACGCTGCCGGGAGGGAAACCAGCGTCTCCCGCACGCACAGTTTGTGTGGCACAGGTAACACGGACTGGTTTGGAGGCTGACACACTTTCTAGCAGCCTGACAGCAACGTTCACGCAAGAAAATCCCTTTTGAGATCAGTGCGGCGAGTGACACGGGTGACGTGGAAACGCTGACCCAAAGAAGACAGAGGACGGCTTCCTCAGTCAAAAGTATTTCAAGTATGGCCAGTAGAATGGAAGACCAGTATTTCTGGAAAGTTGGCATAACACAGTTGCATATTAGAGATGTCAAACCTCAAATGCCACTGTTTAAAAAAAGAATCTATTTGCTTTACTGCCGAGAGGTCCTCCAGGCAACCACCAGACCACCAGTACACAACAGGTCCCGTATCCAGGGACATCAAGCTAAGAAATGACTCATTTATACACAGGGGCCCAGACAGATTTTCTTGTTTGGATTCAATTGTGCAAAGCAAAGGGGTTTCTGCCCCGCAGCGACTGCTGACTGCTCCCTCACCGCCTCAGGCAGAGCAGCTTCAACAGTTTACATGTCCAGTCCTTGCTAATCCATGCGACTTCCTCTGCAGAGAATTAGGACAGTTGACACCAACCAGTCCGTGCACACGCGGTGACTTCCAGCAGAAAGCAGAGGTAAGTAGGTATAGACTGGTACATCTTTAGACAGAGCTAAAAGAGGATACCCATCCACAGCTTGAACAAGAAACAAACCAAGATACAACTCAGCTTCCTTGCACCTTGGCGTTTGCTAGAGAGATGGTGCAACCAGCACAGGCTGTAAAACTTCATGAAAACCTTCCAAGTTTGAACATGCTGATCTTCAGATACGTAGGAGATGGGGGACATGCAACAGGAGAGAGTGTCTCTTCTTATACCTCCACCCCTCCATTTGTTCTGAACATCAAAAAAACCTCAGTTCATTTTCAGCATGAATCAATGCACAAAACCCCACCTCACCTGGCTATTTCTGCAATCTCTGCTGTTTGCGCCATGAAGTTGTAGGGGTCTGGGTGGCCATCAAAATCTTCATCATCATCCGTTTCTCTGCCGTTGTGCTTCTGCTTGCTCAGCCCAGAGCCACGTATCCTCGGTGTCTGAGTGGCTGTTGAAGTATGGGAGCGTTTGTGTTTAGGGGAGCTGTGATTTGAGCCATATTCTTCCTCCGAAGTAGAAGTGTAATCTGAACCCTGTGGTCTCCGCCTTGATGCTTATAAAAAATGAATTGGTTTCAGACCGAGGACAGTAGTAAAGAATAACTACAAAAGGGCAAAAAGGTAACACAAAACAAGCCCAAGAACACACAGAAAAGAGAGCTTCTGTGCAGATTTTAAGCCAAATGGCACATTCTCAGAGCTTATTTCAAAGTTGAGTACTTCTGTGGCTCCCATTCACTATACAAATTCAGAGTGGGAGATCCCAATGGAAAAGTAAAATGACTGTGTTAACAACTCCATGTAGTAAATTACCACAGGCTTGGCTTTCCATGCACAGAAGCTCTGTGTATAAGCAGCACACATTTCAGACTCCTCATAGTCCCACAGATGTCCTCTTCTAAAAAGAGCCCAATTTTCAAGCCTGCAGACACCTTTCCAATTAGCTGAAAGTACAAGCAAAAGGAAGGGTTTTTGAGTGAGAACAGACTACGGTGTTTGGTGTTATTTGCAAGAGTCCACACCCCCACGTTCACCTCCTGCCTCGCAATTCACCATTAATGACACTCAGCAAAGAGTGTTCACCAGTCAGGTCTGGCTCCGCTGCCCACTTCTCCCAACTGGTTCTGCAGATGTGGAGACACCCAGGTCCTCCTTGCATGGGAAGGATCGAGATGTCCGTATTTGAAAACTGGGCTCCTGGTGTTCGCTGCCTCCCTACACTCTCTACAAATACGGCTTCATTCCCTTCCGTCCTTCCCTGGAGAAGGACGACCCACCAAACACAGAACCAGCCGGGTCATTTAAAATTACAACACCTAAAAGCTTCACTGTGTTACCAAGATTATTATAACACTGAAATACTGCAAGCAAGTTAAGCCAGCATAACAGATCGTACAAACAAAAATAATTAATTTGGCATGTAAGATGCAGGTAGAAACTATAGATAATTACTGTATAGTGAAAAAAGTATTCCTAGATATTGCTATCTCAGCTATAGCTATACAAATGTCTTGTCTTAGTATTAAAATATACATATATATGTAAAGAAAAAATAAATTTGCTCATATTCCATCAGTAGATATATAATTTATTTTAAATACAGGTTTAGAATCAAGAGGTCACCCAGTCATTGAACATCAATTTTGAAACAAAGAGCCTGATTTTCAATTCCTGTACACCGAGGGAAATCAGAATTAGCTCTTCGTACAATTCGAATTACACTGCGTAAACAAATCACATACACAGAGCAGCAGGGGAGACAAGGCCCTTAGCTTTCCAAATTGGTAACCTGGATTATTATGATGTTATCTGTGCATTTCACATAAAGTTACTTCAGATGGCCAGGCAACCTACTGGCATTTCTTGTCTCATGGCCAGATAGTTCATTCTGTTCCTCTCTTAGCAGGATTAACTTTCTCTCACTGTGAGAGTTGGAAACTATTCTGATTAGCTAAACACTTTAAGAAATCCTCTAATAAATCAGCCACATCTGCCTCCTTACTCCCAGGGCTTTAACACTCAACGCTTGTATCATGCTAAAAAATGTCTTGATGCCACAGTGCAACACTTTGGTTTATCAATGTTTGTCTCAGAACAGGGTGCTAGGTGTTGATTCATTATATCCATAATAGCATTAGTATAGGAACATGCATCACACACTTGGTGCAGCACTAGGAAGCATGAAGCACACCAGCACACCGAGAGCTTGTGCAAGGCCCACAATCCGATCAAGGAATTAGGAGGTTAATATTTTAAGAGCAACTAATTCAGAGGAAGGATGAGCATCATCTGCTGCAACTATGCACAAAGGAAGGTGTTAGCATGCTGCTACAAAGCGCTGGAAATCAAAAACCAATTCATTTAAACCAACTGATCGTTGTTCTCCAAATGATTTGCAGTCTGTGGTCCAAAGGCAGAGAGAGTGCAAAGAGTGCCTCCTGTTCGGAAAACTCTGACCACATTATTTTGCTTTAAATTTGTTACTGTTTAACAAGAAGTCAATAACAGCATCATCTCAAAAAAGGCAAGAGAAGAGACTATACATACTCTTTTAGCTTGTTCGCATTCTGATTTACATGCACATACAAATGTGTAAGAAGAAAATCATTAAAAGGGAAGCTGGATGCACTAAAACAATCCAAATCAAAACAAGCAGCAAATAACATTTTTAGCATGCAATAAAAATGAATACTGCAAGAAGGATAATTATTTTAACTGTATGAAAGTATACAAAAAGTATACAACCCAGAACTCTACGACCCCTTACAAAAAACACAGATCTCGTGAAAACAGCATCCCTCTCAACAGGCCTGGGAAAACCAGCCAAAGGTGTCTTCCCATCCCTTGCCCCCTCGTCATTCCTGAAAACCAGAGCAAACACATCTGCTTTGCCACATCCATGGTAGGTCAAGGAGTATGGGCATAGACCAGGACTTAGACCAAAGGTGTCAGGGACAATCTCTGATTCCCAATTACCATGTCAGAGTGGTCATCTGCACTGTCCACACCATTTAATTAAAGGCTGATTTCAATATGAGAAATGTTGATATTGCAAAGGTCCTCTGAGTACACAGCTAGGGGACAAGACAGCCCCCAAACCTCCACCACGGGGGAAACACGACTGTGCACCTGCCTCTTCTATGGCAAAAGGGAAAGAAATCACACAGTAGCGTAAAACTCCGGGGACAATCAACATGCAGCGTCCAGCGCCACGTTTGCATTTACAGGAAGAACATGGGAACAGCTTTCACAACACAAGGGCATTTATATTTTGTTCTCCTGTTTCAGATACCTTCAAACCGGCCGCCTTGGACACCAGCTGTCATCAACAGCATTGTAAGCTCTCTTGGAGTAAACTTGGAATCTTAGAAGTCAAAGTAAAGCAGAACACAAATCCTTGTAGCACTGGAAAGGCATTAAATTCTACCTATTTAACAGACAAATGGCTAATGTGCTCCTGTCAAATGGCAACTGGTTGTTCAAAAAACAGTCACTGAAAAAAAAAAATATAGCTATTTGCAATATCCTCACAGACAATGCCACAATAATATCTCACTGGGTATGAGAGATGCTCTGCTGTCTCCAAACCCATAGGAAATCTCAACCTCTGTACCACTCCTTAATTTCGACTTTTGTACTCACCGATGCAGTGCTCGTGTTACTGAAATACCAATCCAGGGCAACCACGTGCAGCCTATAAATCAGAAAGAGGGCAATAGGAGAGGGACATAAAGCACAAGCACTTACTGGCCGAGGAGGAATACTTGACACTGCTGGAGCGGGTCCTGCTGAAAGGCTGCTTCACAGAGGCAGCGGCTGCTGTTTTCCTCGCTGCGGCTCTCACCTCCGAAACGCCCATCTTCCGATAGGACTCCACACTCCGGCCCGAAAACCCCGTCCTCGACTGCGTCGTCTCGGAGTCGCTGGGCACCGTAAACGAACCCGCTCGTTTCCTCGGCATGGCGAGGATGTCCAGCCGGGAGAGCTTCTTCGTCTCTGTAGACTGCTTGGGGCCCTGAGCGGTGGCTTCAGGGTTGGAGGCTGTTTTCTCAGTATCGATGCATTCATTGTCCGAAGCATCTCCCAGCCGGGCACGACGTAGCTTTGAGGCCCTTGTGGGTCGTGGGGTGGATAAACTGTTGGAGCGGGTGAGAACTTGCTGGATCTTCTGCACGTTCGATGTCGTTTTGCTGTGGTCCTCCTTGGCGGCCTGAGCAAAAGGTTTCCTTCTGGGAACTGGCCGGGTTATCGAGTGCTCGTGGTCAGACACGACCGCGTCAGGGACCGGCAAGTAGGGCAAGCTCGAGCTTCTCTCATCATCCGTGAAGTCGAGTGACCCTTGCGTCCCAGCGCTCCGCTTCATCTGGAAGCGTTTGGTGGCCTCCACGTGGTTTGATGCCTCCGGTGCTTGTGTTTTCCGCTTCTCCGTCAGCCTGTCCCGAGCGCTGGGCTGCCCACACTGGTCCTGAATGGACGGTGTGGAGGAAGATTTCTCCTTCTGCAAGCTCACAACCGCTTTGCGTTTCGGGGCACTTGTTGGGACATTTTTGCCACTCACCAAGCTGACCGTGCTGGCAGTGTCCACGTCCGAGTCCCCCGACAAGGAGTCCTCCAGCTGACCAGCAGTTTCCGAGGGCTCCAACTGTTGGCTTTGACTAAGTAATTTGGCTTCCAGTGCTGCCAAGGCAGTTTCAGTGTCCTTAAGGAGAAGATGAGTCTCCTGACCAAAGTCCATACGAGTTGACCGAACAGCCTCTAAATCCTTAAGGAGAGGGTGACTTGAAATATGTGGGAGTTTATTTTGAGGAACACCATTGCTTGATTTATCTTTGGTAAAACTTTCTTGTCTAACAAAAGATGATGTTTCCTTTCCTGCCATGTTTTCTTGATCTTGAGGAAGACTCTGATGAAGGGAAATAACCACTTTTCCAGCTGCATTGATGTAAGCGCTAACATCTTTGACCGGTGGTTTTCCAGGAGTTGGTGTGCCAGCAGACTTGAAGGAAAACTCCTGATCCTTGCCGTCTTTTTCTGCTCGAGCATGGGACACGCTTAGAGAGAACTTGGATGGAATCCCCACATCATTGCTGTCATCACCAATGTAGAACGAAGTAGAAACTGGCTCACTTACAGCTCTCACATTTGAGACTCGGGAGGATCCTGGCTGCCGGCTCTCTGATCTTGTGTCTTCCCCCATCTGCTCTAGCATTTTATTGTTCTCTTTATATTTCTTGCCTTTTTCCAAGCTGAAGCCATCGTCGGATCTGCTGGCATCACTGAGGCTATCTGGATCCAAGTCTTCTTGGATGAAGAGGCGGCTGCTGGCATCACCATAGGCTTCCACGCAGTGGTCCTTCACGATGGTTCTCTTGGTAACCTCCGAATAAGAATCCTGGCAAATCAGGACCGTGGGAGTGGGGCTGTCCGATTTATCGCTTGGTGGGAGCTGGGGAAGAAGGCGCCTTGTTCTCAAGGGAGCAGCGTTTTCTGGTTCCCCAGGTTTTGGGGCTGCACCACTTTCTGAAGAGAGTTAAGTGGACAAGAATCAACAGTTGTACAACTATACCACTGATTTATTTAAGAAGAGCTTGATCCCACAAAGTGCAAGTCCACAAAAGCACTCACAAGACACGTGCTTAGAACCAAGCTTTTATGCAATACGAACATCAGTGGGGCCTGGCTGGTGCTCACAGCCTCAGGTTTATCAATACAGACACTATACTTAATTTCTTCGGTGGATCAGAGAGCTCAACACCTTCCCTGTCTCAAGGCAGGATTTCAGGCTCATCCTCCCAAATATACCTCTCAGTACAAGCACATACTTCAGAGGCTAATGGTGTTGTGGGCATCTGTCTACCATAATGGCTGGACTTGATCTTAAAGGTCTTTTCCAATTAAAATGATTGCATGATTCTATAAATCAGGCCACAGGAATAAGACAAAAAGCCATCAGACAAACCACAGCAGTTATGCAGTGTTTCAAGCATCATTCTAAACAACACAGCCCATTTGACTAAATAGATGGTGTTTTTCACAGTATAAGTTCTCATATAATCACATCCCACAGCAAAATCTGAGGAGAAAGACCTCATACCAATTAAGAGGTTTTGAATTAGAGCTCACCGCCCCAGCGTGGGTGGGCTTATCAGTATGGACACATTTCACAGAATGAGCATTCTTATTTCTCCCATGCTGCCGGCCAGGACTTCATATCTGATACTGCCTTTAAATACCAGGATAACTGGTTATTTGACTATGGTAATATTTCAAACACTCCAGGAGTGAGGTTCCCACACAATGTGAAAACAGTGGCAGCGACCTCCAAAACAAAGGTTTCTTCTAACCTTTACTGTGTCTGTCTACAGCTGTTAATGGCATGAGGGTAATGGCAAGTATTTCCAACCAAAAAAGGGTGAAAACGTTTACAAAAGCCAACAAAACGTTGTTCTTCCTTTCTCATGTTTCAACAGGACCTGGGGGTCTGTAAACTGTCTTCCCAGCTACAAGGGGGGCACGATCTCCTCCCACTCCTCTTCTCCCCTCCATACCCTGTTTTCTACGCTAATCTCCACACTTCCAACCCGCCACCCTACAGCAAAGCCCAAAATAGCCTAAAATCCACAGCACAGTCAGACACAAGAAAAGCACAAGTCAGCAATTAATTCCAAGATAACTTGCAAACGGTTTTCATTTGGCATCACAAGGCAGTCTCAAGAATCACTACTCAGGGCTAGTTAACACCCAAGGCCCTTGTGATCTTTCTCCTTCCCAGGTGCCCTTTAGTCATATCAAACATAACATTTAAGAACTTCTCAGATGAGTCTGAAATGCAAACCAGAGGTTATCTCCATCATTATTCCACTGGGAACATTTCACTCTCTCCTTCCCATCCCCAAATACATTAGCTACGACAGAAAATAAGTCACAGCCAGATGCACAGGAACCCTTAATTTCTGCTTTTCATATCCTTCTGGCTTAGACCTAGTCATCTTCAAACAGTGATGTCAGGATAAGACTTACCTGCACCTCCATCACCCTGCCCAGAAACAGATTCAGAGTAACTGTCCGCAAGGCTTGCCCACCTAGACACCCACTTCTGGCTCCCCTGAGATGCTGCAGACATCTACAACGAGATGTGAGAAATACAGAGTGAGAAATAAAGTTTGTAAACCAAAGCCAGGCCACAAAATCTCACCTCTCACACACACACCACTCAGTCTCCTCAAAATGGAAATCAATCTACGCATCACGTTTCCGTCCAGACAGAAAACCCATCTACACCTCCACTATCCCAGCAAATCCACCTGGACTGCCCGTACCTGTGCATCAGCCTGAGACCCACTCATAGCTTTTGAGGCAAGTGCCTGGAGCAGGGGTGACTTCTGACTAGTGCCATTTTCACTGATTAGATGCTGATGAGAGCCGGAGTCGTCTTTTTCTCCTTTAATTATTGGTCTAAAGGCTGAAGATATTCTGGAAAATTCAGGAGACTCAAGAACACCAAAAACCTGTAAAGGTTTGCAAAGGAAAGATTAAAAAAACAAGGAAACAGAAAAATATTAGCCCAAAACCTAATCCATAAACCATTAAGTCACACCCCAAAGGGCCAGAAACACTTGCCAACACTTCCACGCAAACTAAGTAAATAATTTTCTTCTCTGTTCCACAGTAGCAGCTTTAAATACACTCATTCATAGTTCATCCCACTCACTCCCACCTTTCCTCTCACCCTCATTATTTTGGTGTATTGCCTTTAACAATAGTAACTTTCAGTGAAAAGGAGTCCCTTTTCAACCCTGAGAAATTTAGGATGTGTCAGGAAAGCTATTTACCAGCTAATTCACCAAGAATTAGAAAAAGCTGAGAAAGCTCCAACTCCGGGGTCTTTTAGAGACTGTAGCAGCAAGCGGGTTGAGCAAAGCAGCCTGGCACTGACATGTGAGGACCTGGGAAAAGACGCGCCTCAGAGAGGGGTGAGAGTCTGAGCTGGCTGGCCAGGTTCCCTCTGGAGAGGCTTTCCTAGGGGAGGTGGCCAAGATCCAAAGGGCTCCAAAGGGCTTGTTTCTCTTCCCTGACTACAAGTAGTTCAGAGGAAGATGCCACCACAGATGGCATGCAGGCTGGGCTGAGATGGCCTTAAAAGTTCTCCACTCTCATTTCTATTTAAAAAAAACATGTGCATGAGGATTGGGGTGGGGAGGGTCACCTCAAAACCTCAGTGTGTCCAGAATCCATACAATCGTTCTTCCTGGACAGAAACGCTGAGGTCCAGCTATCAGCTGTTTCCCCAGTGGCAGGTCTGCACTGCACCAAGTCCACGGCAGAGTTAAGAGCAGAACTTGGCCGGCTCGCCTGCCCCAGTCACACGGCTGCCAACAGTACTCCCCAGAAATAATTGCAATTTTTGTGGCATTTTTCCTTGTATTTCCCCATCAGAGCAATTACCTTAAGTCAGAACTAGGGCCTTGCTGTGGCTTGAACACCCTGCCCTGAAAGCTTCCGATCACATTTCAAACAAGATGTAACGAACAAACATAATAAACAAATGAGGGAAGCTAGATCCAGGCTCACAGAACACTTACAAAGCTCTAAAGCCAGGTTCAATTAAGGCTTCCTTTAAACCTCACCATCCTCCTGCCTACATTTCACTAAATCTTCACAGCCACTTACCAGTTTTGTTTTCATTATAGACCACAGATGAAAGTTAAACCTGAAAAATCAGCCAAACTTTGGTTTGCCCTGTGGTTGCTTAGTTAGTTGAGGTTCTTTTTTAAGCCTCTCCCTCATCTCTGGGTTGTTTTTTTTTTAGGGTTATCATTTACTTTGCAAAATTCAAACAAGTAGAGATCCATCTAAGATTGCCTCTGTCCTACACCACACCCTTCGCTAGCTCTACCAGCTGCTACTTGCCCTGCCAGCAACTCTCCCCTTTCTAAGCAGGCACAGCCAAACACAGAACCACCTACCACCAAGGCTTGTGAAGGACCGAGAGCAGCAGCCCCTGGCCTGCGTTTCCTTTGTCCCATCACGGGATGCTGTGTCAGTGATGGGCTGCAGCTCTCACCCTCCTAAGAGTGGTCAGGACGTGATGCAAGGCCAAGGCACAGGCTTGGGAGCAGCCCTAGAGAGCAGAGCTGCTCTCAGCAGTATCAGCCACATCTTCATTCTGCCCTTGCCCTTCCTCTAAACAGATGGCAAGCCTGCTCTTGCACTTTTGCATCCAAATCCCATTTTGGAAGCAAGGCAACTCTTTGCTGTGGGCTCGCCTTCCTGCACTCTGTGGGTTGGTTGGTTGTTGTTTTGTTAGGTTTTTTAAAGACCAGCCTCTCAGTTTGTCCAGGCCTATCCTTAACACAGGTCACCCAGGAAGATTTCCCACTCTTAACCATAAATCCCCACTACTCCCAACAGCTAATGAAGTTAGGCCCTCCAGCACAAGGGCAGAAGCCCAAGCCTTCAGCCCTCAGCTTGCTGGCCAAGCACAGAAAACCAGCATTTACCTGATCTATCATTTTTCGTGCTTCCTCCACCTCTTTATCCTGCGACTCCGTCTCAATGGTGTATGTACCCGTCTCGCTCACGCTGTCCTCCTCATCATTCCTCCTGCCCTGGGCTGACTTTACCTCCGGGGGTGGAGCAGGGACAGACTCTGGTTCTGACGATATAACCACACGTGGAGCTACCGGCATAGGCAGAGGCGCTGGTTTCTCAGCGCTCGGCTTCCCAGACTGACCGGTCTCCCGTAAATACTCAGCCATAAAATCCTGAGCCATCTTAGACTTCCTCCCAATGCTCCCGTAAGTTTTGGCTGACGCTCTGGAAGCAGAGGAGGATGAAGAGTTGATTCGATCTTCTGTCTTCTCTCTCTTGAAGGAGCCAGATCTTTGGGTCCCGGAGGAGCTGTTATTGGGTTTGCCTGCCTGGGCGCCAGGGTGGGATGGTGGTACCGCATTTCCCAGCTTCTCCGCCGGCAAAGCATTCTTACGCTTTTCGACCTTGGTCTTCAGCCCCTGATCGGTGTCGCTCTGGGAGGAGTGAGCGCTGTGCGTGAAGGACTGCGACCGCTTCTTCCGTGGCGTGTCCTCGAAGAACTCGATGACGAAGGCCTGCTTGTTGTGCAGCATCTCGTGGGGATCACGCCTCATCTGGCGCTGCAGCTTGGTTTGCTCCGCCGCACGTTCGCTGCCCGTCGTCGTCTCCTTCTCCGCCTTGGGTGCCACAGGGTCTTCGGAGTCGCTCTGTGTCCCGTCCTCGTGCCTATTGCCTGGAAACAAGGTATGTAGATTTGACTTCCATATTCTCCATTGCTGTGGCCCTGTCATTACCTCCCAGTTGAAATTTAACTTTTCAGTTAAAAGAAAAAAAATATATAGGATTCAACAACTCCACAAACATCTGCTGTGGTACAAGGATTGCACCCCATCAGAGGAAATAAAAGAGAAGGCACCTGTCTCCTGACCCCACTTTTCACAACGGATCAGCTATGAAAATTATTAAAAACCAATTCAAGAAATCATTTCAACCCCAAGGGTTTCTGATTTTGTAACACTGATTGTTTCAGATACCTAATGTTTGCTTTTTCTTTCTTTCATTTAAATAAAAATGATGACATTATTTTGCCATTCTGCCCAATTACTGCACGCCAAGATCACCTCGTCAGGTTCTCTCTGTTACAGAGCATAAATCTCTCTCCAGGATCAGTAAACAAATCCCGTACGCTGCATCCCATGAAACCAAATCCCCAGAATGAAAGACCAGATCACTGCTTTACAAGTGCATGCACCTCTGAGCAACCACTGTATCCCATTCTACAAGGGGGAAATAAGCCAGATACTAACAGAAAAGTGGATTTGCAGGATTCTTCACTTTTTCTGAAGTTTTAAGAACCACACCATGACATCCCCATGAGTTACACCATCCTATCACCAGCCAAGCAAAGGAGAAATTATTACTTAGAGTTCGCTAAGCTTAAATAGTTTATTTTCACCCATGTTAGTGACAACCATCTTTACAACCTTCTCTTTGTATCAGTGATGCTTTGCCCCTCAGCACCTTAGCTCAGGACTCTCAGAAAGTAAGTTAAACAAAAAGTTAAAAGTAAAACAAAAAACAAACCTTTTTTTGGAGAAGGAAACGGGTGTGAAGGCACACAACACGACTCAGTCAACGACCAGGAACCTGTCATCGGGAGAACGGGGAAAGAGGTCTCTGCGCTCTAGACTGTAACATGCAGCAAGATATACTGGCTAAAATACCACGTGTTTGAAAGGAAAACTGCTCAAACCTACTTTGCAAGTTCTCCAGACACATGGGTGAAGACCATTTATTACCTCGAGTTAGCTGTGAAAGATTAGAATTTAATACAAGATCCATTCAGCCCAGCAGTCAGTCCTCTGAAGAGTCTCCTAACTCCCTCAATGAGGGAAACCAGCAAACTTTGCATTGTGCCCAAGGGCTGATAAGCTTCATCCTTAGAAGGGAAAGGTCTTAAATTAAAAGGTCTTTGCTAAGAACTCTGCTGAATGCAAAACGGTGAGGACACGAGGAAAAACACCCACCATGCCCATGGATGCCCCAACAGAACACCATGCATGTGCCCTCAAGCTGCTAAAGCCTGAACTCTCTAGTCTGGACAACAGGCTTTATGCTCACATTGTTCCTGAAAGCGAACAAATGTTACTAACGAACCCCAACGGTGAGCGTCTCTGATCCTGAAGACCCAAACCTGGTTGGCAGCCAGCAGTAGCCTCCAAGACATCTTCAAAATTATCCCTGTCAGTAGAACACGTTACACAGCTATCGCAGATAAATGACACCCTGTCCTCTGCCAGAGCAGAGCTGGATAAACTCCTCAGGCCATCAACACTGTAGCTTTTAATTGCATGTCCAAAGAGTTCATTTCTTGATATGCAAATTATGCATTAAATTACCCCAGCTTCTTTCCATGCCTTATGGACTATAAAGAGGCAAGTGACGTGAGTCTAGTGTTCCTGTGCATTGCTCAGGAAGATCCTAGGATAAGCAGCACCTCCCTAACTCCCCAGTTTTCTCCAAGAGGAAAGAGCAAAACTACTGAAACACGCTTGTATTCCTGACAATATTGTCCAGCAAGTCAACAAAATCCAGTATCACAATAACAAAACAAACAAAAAACACAACACACCACCAAAACCCTCTATCACACAGTCACAGTAGACTGAAAATTAGACCCTAAACAATCAAGCAGGGCACTCCAACACTGTCTCTTATTGGGAAGAACTAGAAACAAGCAATGACAACAAAACAGTTCCATTTCCCAGGGCTGGAAATGTGAGATCTTTTTGACCATAGGAGCTTCTCAAAAAACTGTACATAAAACAGCAAGTTGGAGATGCAATAGGTAAAACTCTCCATGTGACAAGGTGGTTTTTTCCAACAAGGACCAAGCAAACACTCCTGTAAGGCAAAACAAGGTATTGCTCTCTTTTAAGAATGACCTCAAGCACGAGGAGGTCTGGTAACCTTCAATACGACTTTATCACTTAAAGGTGCAGTTAAAACCAACAGCTTTTCCAGAGGGCTGCAAGGCAGTGAGAACGCAGGAATCGGTGGTCTCCTCCTAGCTGTTCAGTGCATGGCCCAAGAGAGACATTGAAGCAAGCCCAAATCTTGCAAAATACACGAGAATCATGCAACTCCCACCAGCTGCACTAAGAACTGGGCCCCAAACTGCAATTCAGACCTTTGAAAATCCCCAAAGAATGCTCCACAGTGACATACTTAACAGGACACAGGTCCACGAAACCTGAAGTTTTTGAACAAGGCAGGATTTCAGTGAAGCTTTAGTTTAAGGGTAGAAACCTTCTACAAGGACAACAATTTCCTCCACTGGTGATGACGTATATCTCAACTCTATCACTAGTCTCCATGTTAGGACATCTGGTCATCCAACCAAGTAGCTCTGGTCATTACAGCCATCAGGATGATCATACTTTGCCTCTTCTGAACTACAGCTAAACAGAAGTCATTTTTCAGCTAGGAGGAGCCAAGAGAAGAAAATCCACTGAAATACCTCTGTTCACTAGTCTGCCTGACCACATGGAAATAATTTTAGACATTTAAAAATCAAAATCCTTTTTTAATCACTGTTACTGCTGAGCTGGCGTTACAGACGTAGAGGAACCAGACTACGGTGTCCCCAGGCCAGCACCTCACATGACTTCAGGGCCTGGTGAAGAGCCTGCTTGTTGGATTCAAAACCATTAACAGTCATTAAAGAAATGCTGTTCATCTTGCAAATTCGGAGCAGAGAGAATCAAGTCCAGTTCTCCTTGGCAGGAGAAGGGGTTTCCCCCTTTACTATGCTCCATTTGCACAGCCAACAGAGAACTACGTCCACATGACGAGACATTCACTCACCTTTAAGCGTCCTCACATGAACCGGCAGGTCGCTCTTGGTACTGTACACATCTTCTCCTGGAGACTGCCGTCTCATCAAGCTTGGGTCATTCTGGACAAGCCAGTCGGCCACTTTGCTCTCCGCTGACATCACTTCTGTATGAGCCGGCTCCTTACTATATGGTCTCCTCTGTCTGAGTGAAAATTTAGTTACGTGGTCTTTTATCTTTATTTTACCGGGGGTACCATCATCAAATTCAATGGTGAAAGAGGCATGACTCTGTACAACGGGGGTTACTACGGCATCAACATCCTTTGTTGGGATCTCATGGACCTGTGTTTCTGGAGATTTTGATGGCTGCTGAAATTCTTTAGTTGGAATCTCAAAGTAACTTGGCTCTCTCCGGAAGGCAAACACAGATTGTTCTTGGGCATCTCTATAAGCAGAAATATTACCATTCAGTTCCTCTTCATGCTGGGTTATCTCTTTTGATCTTTCTACAAAAGGAAAAAAAAAAAAGAAAAGGCAAAACCTTAAATACACAAACATTAGCTGAAATGGATTAAAGAAAAAAATACAAGTTCTGGCTTAGATACCTTTGTACTCTGGCCTCATCGCTCAAATCTGTGATTACTGCACTGCTGCAGCCTCACCAACGTTTATTATTTTATTACCTTTGTCCTTTCTTCCATTGCTCCCCAAAGAGAGAGCTGAGCACACACACACAGTTGTACGTTTTGACAGAACCTATGTGGCTGGTGGCCTTTAAGGCTGCGTTAAGGCTGACGCGGAAGGAAGATCCTGGTTGACTTCGCTGAATTCACTTCCATACACACCTGCTCAACTTTCCACCATTCAAAGGAAAAGCTTGAGTGTGCAAAGCTATTCAAGGCATGGTTTTGTTGGTTCAACACCTAATTCTGCAACATCGCGAGCCATAAAACCACATTTTTTCAGTAGCACCCAAACATCTTGGCTAGAGGGTCACTTACTTCAACCTCTTGGAAGGGCTGCTAATCACAACCTCTCTCTGCTAGAGAACAGATACACTGCATGCGCATCAAAATAAAACACCTTTTTGTGCAGTAAAGCATATGCTTGACAGAAACATCAGGTTTAGTGCACATGTGAAAAATGATGCATTTTTCCACGCATACAGATTCACAACAACAGGACTGGTAAGACTAAATGGCTTCCAAGGATGATGAGGCGAGAAGGTGAGAAACAGATCGCTTCCACGTTAATCAAACCCAGTCAAAGCATCAGCTCTTAAAGTGCCTCCTAGATAGGAAACTCCTGGGAGACACAGTGGATGTTTTATTTGGGTGGGTTGCACACAACCACAGATACAGCACTGCTGTAGAACTGGGTCTCAAACAAGCTTACCAAAGCCTCTCTCATTCATACCAAATTATTTAACAACTGCCGTTTCAAATATTTTAGGGGAAACACTTTAATTTTCCCTTAATCTGCTTTTATCAGCAGCAATCTACACATAAGAATGTGCACATACAAGCACCAAAAAAGAGTAGTAATGGAAGCCTCAAAGCAGGATGCCTTCACACAGTAAAGATTAAAAGTGTGCAGAAATGTTGCCCGCCCCATCTTCTCCCACCCCAAATCACCTCCATTACCTGAGTAATGCTCCTCCTGCCTTCTGTCCTCCTTGTTATTTGCATCATCTTCCCCCCACCAGGAGGGCTGCCCATAAAGAGGCGTGCGGTAAGTACTGGTTTCTAGGAAGAGGATAAGCAAATATTTTGACACAGAAAATATCAATTTACCCGGTTCACAGAAGTCAGTCACGTACCAAAAAGGGAAAAGCAGCAGGATCAGATGACATCATATACCTGTCACATTGCAGTTGTAACAACGGCAAATTGTACATAATAATGAGTATGTTCAGGCTTTTCCTCCCTCCCTCCTTTTTAATTTTTTACATTCTGCTGCAAGATGCTGACTCCAGTGCTCTCCATTGTCTTTCATAGCTGTGTTTCCCAAATATCAGCTTTTCTCCCTCTCTAGCCTCATTATTCACAGGAAATGGAAAGGTTTTGGCAGGACAAACTGTGAAATGCCAACCACAAAATTGTCTGCAACTCATCTGCAATTCAGGTGAAAATCAGACTTCTTTCCTGGTCTTAATTAGGAAGACTTTAGCTCTGCTCTTTTTTGCCCTACCATGTCCTTGGATGTTGTGAGGCCAGGGATTTTTTTCCAGCTACTCACCACTCCCACTCTAAAGTGACATGCATCCACAACAGGAAATTCTTGACGCATTACAAATTTAGGGAAAATGGTAAAACCACCTCTTTGCACATACATAAAGAAGTAGTAAACTCTTGCTCTCTAAAGCTTAAAGTAAACCAAGTGGATTCTAGAGTCCTTTCTCATGGAGATGCTTCCCCTAGAAGAGCCAGACTCGCATCGTTTTCTCTGCCCAGCGAGGATGTGCTCGCAGATCAGGGCTTTGCTGCAACAACTGGTACCCAAAGGAGCTGATCCACCGCTTCCCGCTTTGTCTCCCGCAAAACAAGATTGTGTTTTGGCAGTGCCTTGGGCTGCTGCTTTTTATGCAACAAGAATACACCTCAATTTACCTGCGGTATAGTTATTATTATTATGTTTTTATAATAGTTTAAGAGAAGCAAATAAAGTAGCTTTTGATCTTTCATCTAGAGGTGATATAGACACAAGGGTAGGTCAGGGGCTGAGGTCAAGCTCCAGCTTTGTTAGCTGCTTCTGCCTCTACCCATAACAGCCACCAGCACACATTTACAGGCCACCTTTTAAACCCTGGCTGCAGCTACAGAGCCGTAGCTGGGCTTCTACCGCCAGCTGCTGCGCGCTCGGCTTGCGGTTTTAAAACCACGTGCTGCCCTGCGTAAAGCAGCCCTCAAACAGCCCTGCGATATTGCATTCCCTCCTTTAACAGGGACAGGACAGAAAGCAGTTGTTAGCATAAGGGAAGCTGGGAGAGGAAAGGGATTTAAATAAGTCCAAGAAAAAAAGGAGCCTGATTTTATGCTGCTGTTTCTAACGCTACACAGACCCAACAGCCACTACATCAGATGGATTTTTCTAGAATAGTTCCAGAGATATGTAAGCTCATACATTGACGGTCCACAGGCAAACATTTCGCTTTATAGATGCAGCCCACAGGCTCTTTTCAAGAGATCTTCGTGTTTCAAAATTAACCACGCTGCCTCCCTTCACGCTGAGGATCAAAAGAGGCTGAAAGCATTGCTCCCCTTTCCGCCTCGAGTGCGTGGAAGACAAACCGTGTTCGCATGACGTAGGCGGCCTTTGAAAGTTCAAAGGAGGAAGCATTTCTCACCATGAGTAAATCGGAATTGCTAAGCAATACGCTTCATAACTGAAGATGGGTAAACCACTCAAGGGAAAGGGGAAGAAAGGAAAAAGAAAAAACCAGTTCACAAGGCTGTCAATGAACAGAGGCACTCAAATGCAGGGTTTGGTCTCTGCTGGGCTGAGACCTTCTGTCACACAGCCCAGCAGAAACCCACCACCCTCTCTTCGTGCCATGACTTGCCCACTAAATCCCCATCCCAACCACAAAGCATCTGCTCTACCGTCAGATATTTCTTCTGGGCACACACTGCAACGGACTATCACCCCCTGAACCGCAGTATTGATCCTAGGGTTGATAGCCAAGTGACAGCCAGGGTCAGCAGAACAACACTTTGGTCCCAGCTCTGTCTGGGGTACCTCATGCCTGAGGGTGAATGGGGCACAGTGAGGGGCTCAACCCTGAAGAAACACATGAGATTTTGGATACTTGTCTCAGATGAACACAATCAATTCTGAAAGCTCATTGTTGGTTTATTTTAAGTTGCTGGTGGAAGAAATCCTGAGCATACTACCCCCTACAGACGAAATGCAAAGACCATTTCACACCCAGCTCTTGCTTAAGCACAATCTTTCCCAAGCACAGGTGCTGTTACCACTTGCACCTTGCAAGGAGTTGCCTCACTACAGCTCATCTCTCCAGCACATCCCAGCCCCTCACAGGATCCCAAAGGCCCCCTAGTCTAGAAGCTTCTAGTTATCTGTTCCAAGAGAATTTTGTTTCCAAAGGGGCAGAAGTGAGCTAAGAGAGCTCGCACCCATCTTTCAGGACAAACTTCTTCCCAGGAGCCGCTCCAGCCCCAAGATCTCTGTCTCACCTGCGTACTGGACACAGTGGCTATTGCCTTTGTCCCCAAGAAGCTTTTTCTACTACTGAGAAAAGGCAGCTAGGGGAGCAAGTCAATCTTAGTCAGACTTTTCTGTTGATGGGGAACTTCGGGATTGCAAGGAAAGCTGAAGGAAAAAAAAAGATGATATATAAAGAATAACGAGCTAGCTCTTCTGCCTTCTCAAATTTCCCCCTCTACCCTAAAGAGCCCTAACAGGTCCTTGGCAATTCCCCCTCTGACAAAAGTTAGCACAAAGCCAAAACCTCAGGGCATGTCAAGGAGCACGGACAGAGAGAGCATCAGGGCGGCCAGAGCACACGGACCTGTCCCTTGGGGATCCTGTGTCATGACACAGAGCTCATGTGGCCCCACCGGCACCACTCTCACAGCGTGTGTAACACATCTGTTCACTTCTGTGGGTTTTTTTTTATATTGCTTCCCTCTCCCAGTCTCCACAATAAGCTGGAACTTCATTTTAAAGACTGCAAAAAGCACAGATGGAAAGCCGAGGAGTCAGCATCTTGATATTTGGGGACAGTTTCAATATTTTAAGAGCAATTAATGTTTCCACTGAGCCTTCATATTAATTTGCATTTTGAATAATATTATCAAGTGACACTGCCACGCTCATTCTCAGCTACTGCTGAAAAGTGGCCAGATCCTCAGCCAGAGTAAAATTTCCCTGACTTCAGAAGAGCTACGGGAATTTGCTGCCCTGCTTATGTCAGAAGCATCTGCCCCTTCTAATTTGCCAGCACAACCAACCTGACGCCTCTCCCTGCAGCAGCTCTAACGCAACAATATTATATACAAAGGGGAGAGGGGAAGGCACGATAGGAAGGCAGCTCAACCAGATGGCTGTATCACAGTGTCACAGTACCCTGTGACAGAAGCGGTGCAGGGAGCAGGTACATGTGTGGCCAGGGGGCTTTTGCTCTTCACCAGCCGGGATGTTTTCTGGGCAGCAACCTCAACCCGGACCTGCAGCATCCAGAGCAGCACATCTTGTATGTCCCGAGACACACACTGCCCGTCTGTTATATTTTAGTGCAAGATGGAAGCTCTTAGAAGAGCAGAAAGACTCGAGGCTTGCCCAAGTCAGCAGTGAAGCGAGGAACACCAATGAAAACTAACTGCTCAGTCATTTCAATGACATGATACTCCTTCCAAATGATGGCAGCTTGTTAACACCTCTCCCCACTCCGTGCCAGGCTGCCCAGATGGTGCCAATTCGCATAGACATATTTCTTGGCTCATCAGTTCAGGCGGACAGCCTGAAAGCCATCCTTTTGGATAACTGAATTGAGGTCAGCACAAGCATCCAGCCAGATAAACAGCGAGCTATCTGTGATGGTGTAATACAGGGAAGACCCCTGACATGCACATGTTCTGCTCCTGCATTTCAGTCTTTGAGGCAGTCACTCAAAAGAAAAAAATGAAGGCTATTTTAGTGCAGAACAAGGGAAGTCCATTTGTTTCACAAGTCTGACAACAACGTGGCCAGTTAAACAGAGAATTATTGATCACCTGAAGGAGAGGCACCACCACAAAAGAAAATGAGATGTGTTGATAAAAAAAGATGTATTTATGGAGAAGTGAATCCCACAGAACAACAGCGGGGCAGGACCAAAAATAAAGTCCAGGTGATAAAAGGGAAAGGAGAAAGTCTGCATTAATGCCACTTTCCATCAGCAAGTGGGCAGAAGCGCTTCCAAGACAAGCAGGCAGTTGCCACCAGAGAGGGGTCTGATTTCCCTGGAAGGTGTCCCCTGTGGCCAGGACAGGACTGAGGGCTGCACTTCACCCAGGTCCTCACAAAGCTTCAAACCATCACGAGAGAGAGAGACAGACAGCAACCACAAATTCCTTTGCTGACAGAAGCACACACAGCTTTGAAGCTGTCTACAGCAAGTCATAACAAAAGCATGAGAAATGCAGCTTGCTTTAAGTCAAGCTGGTTTTGATTCATTATTAATAACGTTAATGTCTATCTTCAGAAGATGCAGAGTAGGCTTCTTACAACAGAGGCCTTGGGGAAAAGAAGAGGTAATCTAGCTATAACTTTTTAAAATTAATTCCTTACATCTCTGCTTTTTTCCTTCTCTCCAAAGCAGAGAATCCATACCTAGTACGAATAAACATAAAGGAATTCTCTGACTCTTTGCTGCAATATATATTTCACATGCACAGAGGAAACCTAAACCCTGATCATCTTTTCTACCTGCTGTGAACATATACATCCCAGAGGCTTTCAAATCAGGCTGATAATCACAAATTTATTTGTACCAATTACATGGTCAAGCACTTAACATGCTGCAGGTACCAGCACCCTAGCTCAG
Source organism: Pampusana beccarii (assembly GCA_013399365.1). Taxonomy (NCBI): domain Eukaryota; kingdom Metazoa; phylum Chordata; class Aves; order Columbiformes; family Columbidae; genus Pampusana; species Pampusana beccarii. Next base: position 179,775 of record VWYH01005416.1, on the reverse strand, counting down.
ATGAAAAGCAGATACACCACCAACCACTCCCCTAAATTAAAGGCCAGGGCAGAGCTGTGTGTCTAAACAGCTATTACCATGATCTCATGGGGAAAGCAGCCAAAGACCATGGAAACCACTTCACAATTGGACACAACTCCCAGTGCCTCCATCCACACCGCCTGCTGACCTCAGCCCCGGACACCAACAAGACTTTCGAGTCAGCAGCTCTGTGAAGACCATTCCCTAATGACACGGACGCTAAGTCAGCGAGCCGGCCTGTTTCACAGAGCAGAAGTCCTGCTCCTGCAGCTGGTGATGCCCATTGCAGCTGGACACTGCAGGCAACCCTACCCCTGGAAACCCAGGCCTGCAGTAGTTATTCTGGGGTTACTCATCAGGTCCAGCATTATCTAGTGCCATCAGCCTGTGAGGGCCTTAAAAAAAAATAGAAAATTAAGATCAGCCCGAGGATTAACTACGTGTTGAGAACAGAAGACCACTGATCTCATCCAGTACCTCAACTCAGGTAGCAACAGAGACGGGGATTGTGACAGTCTTAAAATCTGCTCAGTTCAAGGCTGTACCTGGCGTCCTGATCACTTAAGGCTTTAGACATGAGAGCTGATGGCTATTTTTAGCATTAACTAGCTGAACTGTGGGCACTTTTCTTATTCATATCCAACGCACAGGGCTTACCAAGCTCCTTGCTTCAAACATTTCACAAAGATGATTTTCTGCTGACGGGCAACATACACCCAAAATCTGGGAGTTCAACGGCATAAAGACTAAATGTCTGAACTGTTTCCCATTCACTCGGCTGGATCTCTTTATCCTCAGCCCCTCACCTCCTCCCATTTCTAAGCAGCTCTAATTGTTCACATTGTTTTGTTAAACCCCTTCCCTGAAAGCTTGCATTCCCTTTGCCTCTTTTCCACCCGGCCCTGGGAAGAGATCCTTCTAAAGGCTTTTGTCATCCCAGACCTTGTTTCAATTAGTCAATGCAAATTCCTAAATACCTATGGGCTTAGCAAAGCAGCTCTCTCCCCAAAGCCTCTTTCTGCTGCCACTAAGCAAGCCCACTCCTGGTAAGAACACTACATTCTTCCTTCCACTAATCTTTTTAAATTGTTGCCACTCCTCCAAGCAACCGAGGAGAAACTGTGCATGTGTGCAGCTGAAGACAAGGTGAATTAGTCACATCACAGATGAAAATGGGACCCACCGATCATTCCGCTCGCTTGACAAAGATGCTTTCTGGAGAGCGAGGTGCTGATTATACGCTCAGACTCCCTTCCTTGCTTCAACAGGCTCCAGTCCAACCCAGCAAAACATTTCCAATAAAACATCCTGAATTCCTCTATCTTCACAGATTTTTTCTCATATCTGTCAGTCCCACTGCACATAACGCACGTCAGCACTGGCCTCCAGTAAGTACTCTCAGTCCTTTTTGCCTCAGACGTACGGTCTGTGCCCACTATCGATGACAGAAATGCAATGCAGGTCTGCGAACCACACGCTAGAGAACTGGGTCACCTTGCTGAAGAGTCACTCAACATCCTGACTTGGAAGGTGTTCCACATATCAATCGCTTACGCTATGTAGGTTAAAACCAACCGGTGTGCATTTTGGAAGGTGGCAAGAATAAAAATGAGCATGTTCATAGAACCACGCAGCAGCAAACACTAAATCAGTTACTGTTAATGCTTTTTAAGAACCGCATGCTCCTTGCAGGGCAGCTGGAGAGCTCTCCCCGCTGTGAGGTTCACCTCTTCTCACCCTCTGCAGTGTCATGGTTAATCACCACCAACTTCATCCCTTTAACCGGACGCTTGTGAGGCAAAGTCACAAACGCCACATCCGTAGGGGAGGACAACACATTGACACAGCTAAAGGAACGCAAAGAAAGGGTTTGCGGTGTGGAAAATTGGAGTTGGGCACAAAGGTGTGTGTGCTTGTGCATCCCTGCACAGCTGGAGGCAACAAGACGACCAGGGAGAAAAACTGTGCGGTTTTAGTACACTGTGTCAGCTCAGAGGGATTTTCATAAAGACAATACACAGGAGATTAAGGTCAGCCAACCCACTCCAATTAGTTATCAGGAAACCTTAATGGATTTACACAAAGTTGTACACATTTCTAGAAAGCCGCTGTCTCTATCTCTAGGTCACCTCGCCCAAGCTGCTGTCTCACCCTTCTACTTGCCCATCCCCTTCCCTCCATTCACACCCCACCTCCCCCAGCTCTTTCCTCCCAAAAGCCCAGTGGGCAGTCTCTCTGCTAACCCTAAAGCTTTCCAATCACTATGCCACGCGGCACTGCTGGCAGTCATCTGTCACTGGGATATTTTAAAACAATATTTGTTCCTCCTGTGCATCATCAAGCTCCAGAAGGCCACCAACTGATACCTGAGCAGAACTGGGGAGAGACCTGCCAGGGCAGTAGGTGCAGGAGGTGGGTGAGACAAGACCGCTGGGGAGGTCTCGACCCACCATGATGGGGAACAGGGAGGAAGCAACTCTGACACAGGGTCTTGAAAGGAAGGCAGCAGTGGGTACAGACACAGGCAATGAAGGAATTTTTTAAATGGAAAAGGTTTGCAGCAAGAACAGCGAACCTGAAGGAAACAACTCCCAGCTTGGCAGTCGGTTTCAATCCCACACATTGGCACATCAGAAAATGCAGCCATTTTAAGACCATACATGGCTTTTGGAATTAAATGGCTTATTGTTTCTTCGCCTGTCTGCCTGCCAGCACCACACCACAGCAGCCATACATTTTCTACTCTGAGTCACCATCTCTGTTCAAACACCAGCTCATGATTAGGAAATTAAAAATGGACCAGACAGGTGCCAAAGAACCTACCAAACCTGCCTGGCCCCCAGGTTCTCCAGCAGACACACAGCAACAAGGCCTGCGTGGGCCACCAGGCCAGCTGATTTTTTTTGGAGGCTGAATCTCCAAAAACTGAGAGTCTGGAACACTAAGAGGTTTAGTAAGATGACCCTTCTGGAACTGCTCCTAGACGCAACCCACAACACTGCGCTGTCGGAATCATGACCCAGCGCAGCGCTCAAGCTGCACTTTGTTCTGAATCTTGATGAACTGGTTTCTGAGCAAGTACCTGTAATTGCTTTCCTCTCTCCTTTCTCCAGCTTTGCTTGCGGGGACTCTGTGTAGACACCGTGCTCCATGGGCTGCTCTGCCCTCTTCATCACCGTGCCTTTGTAGTTCATCTGAAGTTGGCTGGTGTACTTCTCATGCTGCAGAGACACAAGCAACAGTCCCAGGGTGCCCGTGTGACCTGTGCGCCATCCCAGGGGAAAGATAAACCACCCCTCCCCACAAATAGATCACGCAAAGGCAAATGCTGCAGCTATGTTCCGCAACAAAGAGAAAGCACATCTGAGCAGAGGCTATAGAACAGCAGAAATGCCATTTGGAAGACATTAAGTGACAATTCTAGCCCATGAGAAGGTCACTATGACTTTGCTTCCAAAACAGCTAATTAGGAAACCCTTTAAAGAATAAACTGAGAAGAATCAGAACTTAAGCCACTTTCCATTCAGGATTCAAATCCTGAAATCCCCTTTGTTCTTAAAGCAACATTGTAAATTATTTCAGGGCGCTCATCTGCATTATCTCAGATTTTCAGCAAAGGCAATTAAAAATATTCCAATTACTTCTCTCTCCAGCTAGGAAAGTGATTCTGCCTTAAAACAGGCTCCACATTAACGTAGTAAACGAGCTATTTAAAAGTGGGTTTATTACAAGTGAATTAATAAAAGGGTGTAGCCATTCAGATTACCCCTGAGTAAGTCCAATGAATCATTTGCCTAATTCTAGCTGTTCCATTTCGGATCCTTTCCAAGTCATAAGCATGGAACCAGGACTAAGAAGACAGTATCTGCTATCCAAGAGGTGATGCTTGGCACCAACAGCCAGGTCCCTCAGCTGAACATACAGCTTTCTTGCCTAGAGGGGGTTGTTTTTCCGCCTTAGATAAGAGGACGCTTGAATATTTCGTACCTGCAACTGAACTGTTTGTTTAAAGAACACCTAACTCCTAAGAGGACTGCTCAGTAAGTAAAAATGGGGAGCTTGGAGGCAAAAATGAGATGATATACAGGAATAAATTAAGCAAACTTCAGCCTGCTGGAGGAAGCGTGATGGAGCTGGTCTAAGACAACACGCTCAGAAAAAGGCACCTGCGCTCCACTTCTGGGAGAGAACAAGTTCTGCTGTGCTTCACCCACAAGTTAACGTGCTGGCTGTTCTTTAATATGCTACAGTTTTAGTAACCCTTTTTGTTGGCAGTCATGAAATCATAAATAACTTCATCTACATGTTAGCACCGGGATAAGAGAGATCAAAGCCAACATAACTGGGAAATGTGTCTCTCCTCAAAGGAAGGTTTTAAGTCCCAATCCAGCGCAAGCCTCATATTGTAGAACATTCTGCTGCCATCAAAAGCAGTTTATGATTTCAGGCTGCTTGACCATTACTAGAGCACTTAACAAAAATTAAAAAAAAATAAATAAAAGGCACCTGCATCTAGATACCCTTACCTTTAATGCTTCTTCTGGGACTTTGTGTTGAATTTGCTCCAGGACGTACATGTTTGAATGTACAGAACACATTAAGGAAATGGCAAAGGAATCGTATGGACAGAGAAATCTCGCATTTAGTCATAGAAAGAAAACAAGATCATAAAACCAGAGAAGCCTAAAATACACACGGCACTAACAGTTGCCTGGGCTGCATCCCCACCATGGTCTTTGTCATGAACATTTTGCAATGGCCTTTCAGCCATCGCAGTTTCCTGGATGAAAAGTAAATCAGGTCACGAGCTGCTGTGGAAGGGAGGCGTTCAACATGATTGAGCCTAGGCAATAATCCTCAGCGACACCGCGTTAATAAAAAAGAAAAGGAAGCAGCTGGTAATGTCATCATGAACAACCCAGTCGAGACAGCAGAGAGTAAAGGGGAAGAAAAAGGAAAGATGGAAAACGTTAGACTAAAAATAAACCAAGCGATACTGGCATAGCAGAGAAACACCACACAGCCTGCAAGCGAAGCTGTAAATGGCAACGAAACAAATGCTCTTTGCAACAGCGCACAGCTGACTCGAGAGCTCAGGAGATGCTGCCGTCCACACGGAGCTGAACACGGTGTGCACAGAAAGCGCTGCCGAAGAGAGCGGCACGGAGGCACCGAAGCAGAGGAAGGGATTGCAACAGCCACAGCAGCTACGCTGAAGCAGAAAGATCCGTCTAAAACCTACAATCTTTAAAGTTTTCCTGTTGAGAGCAATAAATTCTGCAATTCATAAATGCAGTCATTCATTTCACGTGAATATCCATGTAAGGGCTGCAGGACTAAACACTCCAACTCAGCTGCTTAGTGCTCACAACTGCATTCTATAAAAAGTTTAAACCTGCGTCGCAGCCATTAAAACCTACCCACGCTCTAGGCACCGGCTTACGCTTTTGCTAGACTGGAGCTCACAGCAAACCTTCTACGAGTTTCCCCACACATCTAAGGACCAGAAGACACACAGCTACATCAAAAGAACATTAGCAAAGTCACGGAAAGCTAGAACTGAGGCTGCCAATGGGACTGTAACAAGCTTCATCACGTGTGCGTGGAGACGCCACCTTTAGTGACACAATCCAGGTGACAGTCAGTGCTTTTCTACTGGGCAGCACTCGGCAAGGGGCTACTCAGATTTTTTTTTTCCCCCGTGTATGTCTGAACCCTCATCAACTGCACCCTGTTCACATGATGATCTGAAGGCAAATAATCTTTCAAAAAAATAATCAGTAACTACCTCTATGTAAAAGAAAAAATAAATACCACCGTGAAGCAAGGATTTGTTATTTCTAAAATGGGGAGAGAAAGAGCAAGACCAAGACCAAAAGTATGATGTTACACAGGGCCTAGAAAAATCTCTTTTCCAGTAGATGCAGGATTGCACGTATTTACACATCCCTGTTGCAACAGTGAGTGCTCCTGCACTGTCACTGCTTAGAGCCGAGGTATCCGGATCCCTGGAACACCAGGGAGGCTCAGCCTCTCCCCGCTGCTTCAGCTCCCTGGGCTCCAGCAAGGTTTGGGGTATTTCAAGGGTTACAACATGGCCAAGCACAAACCCATTATCATGGGGAAAACAAAAGGCACAAGAATGCGGCTGTGGGGTCAAGGATGCACAGGAGTTTTCAAGCAAACACCTCCGCGCAATGGTAAAATTTAAGTCTCTGCCTCTATTCTCAGAAGTGTCTGGACTGTTTTAACTGGAATTTCTCCACAAAAGGAAAAAGAAGTCCAGAAAAGACACTTGCTACTTCTACATTCAGCCTGAGTGCTTAAAGTTTGGCAGACAGAAATAACGGAAACTAAAGTGAAAAAAAGGATTAGATTACATGAAAAGGTAGCAATAGGAGCCTCTACTTACCACTGTCATTCTACAGGTTCAGAAAGGCTATGCTTATAGCCAGTCATATGGTCACATCAGGATAAAAATGAAACGGATGAAGGCAAAGGTGTTTCAGCAGACAATGGCAAGATTTGTGACTCTGTAAATAAAGCAGTAACTGCAACCAAGCCTCCCCCACAGAGGTGGAATTTGCTATTGCTGAAGAGAGATTTACTCTTGCATTTTGTGGCAGAAGCAATTTGCACGGGCAAACTTCAATCCATAGAGAATCAAGAGTCTGACCACAAGCCCCAAAGCTAAATGTTTAAGGCTGAAGACTTGCAAATTGTCTGAAAGCAAGCCTTTGGGTGAAATGATTAATAAAAACACACAAGTAGGAGGGGAAAAAAAATATTAAGTCTTACAAAAAGCATATGAAATATGTTTGTTCCCTGGGTGGTACCTGCTGCAGCTGCCATTCAAATAAAAAGACAAAACTACAATTCTTCCTTAGAAAGAAACTGAAGAGGCACCTCCACAGTCATTCCTGCCAGTGCAGAGCCTGATTCAAAGCCCAATGAAGGCAGCAGGCATCATGTTAAAATGCTCTGAATCAGGTCCATGGTGGAGAAACAAAAGCTACAAGCCATCCAAAGGGTCCAGGAAGCAAAACAAACACCCCTACTCATCAGCCACAATTAGTACTGTTAACTCTCCATGCAGCAAGGAGCAAAAAACCCAATCAAAGACCACATCCCACTCCATCTTCAGCGGAGAAGGATATCATAGCCAAAGCGAATGACATCATTCAGTTTTAGGGTGATGTACTTCTGGTCAGGAATCCTCACGTCATTGACGAACGTCTGCAGGAAAGAAACACAGGAATGAATTTTGAGCGAGGGTATCAAGCTGACGCATCTCAGATGGACGGTGCTCCTGCAGGGCACCCATGACCATCTGCCAACGGCACCACACACATTTGGGGTGCACCAGCCCAAAGTCAGCCAGGAGAGGAGCTAAGTCCCCTAGAAAAGCCAACACCGGCAGGTAGCTCCCATTGGCAAGTTAAAGCACCCAAATTATGCTTCAAAGCAAGGTGCTCTGAAGGAACCTCTGGGGAGATTTACCCTTCCACCAACTGCAAATGAAATTTTAGCCCCCGACTTGAACACATAAATGAGGTGCCTGAAGTCAGGAACTCTCGGTTCTTCCCCACCCTTCACGACCAACAAGTGCAGCAAATGGTGCAATAAAAGCTACAGTAAGTCGTACTCTAATTACTGAGCTTGGAATCAGCTTTCTGCTGGTTGTCAAACAAGACCAGTGTCAGCCTGAAGGCCTGGTAAGTTAACAAGCAAAGCCTGTCATGGAGGAAGAGAGAAATGAAAACACACAGGAAAACAAGCATTTGCAGTAGCATCACCAGGATGTCTGAGGCCACATTGTCCAAGACACCATGTATCAGTACAACAGGCTCCTCGCGCAAAAGATTCGCATGCCCACTTTTCCTGTGTTCCAGGCAGTTAACCGAGGCCCAAAGAAACCATGTTATCCTTATAAAGGTGCAAGAAACATATTAATACTTCATAGTTGTGAACAAATGTCTCAGATGCCCACTCTCCAAGGGGACCCCCCAAGGAACAACTGCAGAACAACGGAGGAAGAAATCAAGCACTCATGGACACCTTTCACAAATAAACGCATGTACTGTTGTGATAACTTGGGCCAAATAACAATAAATCAAGAATTTGGGTGAAGCACCAGCGTGCTGATGGGGAACAGGCACCCAGTCACAGCTGGGGCAGTTTCGTCGCCTTGTGAGGTGAGATTCACCCAGCCCCACAGATGAGGAGCCTGCTGCTGGGTCTTTGTAGCCTCAATACAAACGCAGCTTTGCTCTAACGAATCAAAATTATGCTAGAAAATGAATTTACATGCTTTCACGACTGAAGCACAGTCTTCTCCTTCTGCCTTCTCACCTCAGCCAAGCCAAACACGCATGATAAGACCAAGTATTAACCACAGAGGAAAAATAAATGCTAGAGCAGGAAACTAGAACCTCAGCAGACAACAGCCCCCAGCTTCCTGGCAATTTACAGAAGAACTGGAGAACAGGCCTGTAATTTCAGAATAAAAGCAGGGCAGCTGGTTAAAAGGCACAGAATTCCTATTTGCATGATTTTTTTTGAATATTTAAAAATCCTGCAACAGTCAGATCCGGAACAGACGTAGTTATTTGCTGAATTTTGTGCAAAACCGAAGTCTGCAAGAAAACCCATTCTGATGTTGCTACCTATTTGTCCATGGTTACTTCAAATAAAATAACCCAAGGAAACTCCTAATTGCAGATAGAAAAGCTACCTTCAAAACCAAAAGACACTTAAGAGAGACTGCAGAATCAGATAACATTATAATAAACACAATACAAAACATTCAGAGAGTTAAAATTAACCAGATTATCCAGCAAAGCCACGTAATGCATTGTTGACAAGACATGAAGTAAATACAAAATAAAAGCAAACACTGAAAATTGAATTAAAATCAAGGTCACCAAAAGTTATTTCTTTAGTTTCAGGGGGGAAAACAAGTTTTCATGAAAATTTTCAAATTAGAACCTATGTTTCTTTCATGCAAAATACGTGCAGTTTGCCCACAAGTCTTCTCCAACAGAAGTGTGTTTGACCAGTTGCAGAAGACATGCATTGCTGAGCCTTTTATTGCACTGCCTCTCTAAGCATAAACCTATTATTAAAATGTTGCAAATTCACATTCTTCAGCCTGTGAAGAAAGACAAGAATTAGTGGTACAGGCCTCCCCTCTCTTGCAAGCAGAATTTCCAGCTGCTATTTTGCCACCATGAGTTAAATACCACAGGTTTTGAACCAGGGATCCAGCTAGAGCCCAGACCAGTTACTGGAAATATTCCCATTTCAGCAGGGCTTTCTGCCTTCAGCTATTAGGCTGAGAAGGATTAACACTCATTCTTGCTGTTTTCAGATGCCAGAACAGTTGAGGTTTGCTTTCGCCACTGTTTTTGTACAAGTTTCGGGGTTCATCTTGTGGTTTTGTGGCTGTGATGGTGGAGGGCTTCTGTTTCTAAGCCCAAAACAATGACTGCAGTAAAACCCCTACTAGGAAGACAATTACGTGAATCTAGCCTAGACCTGCTCTGGCAGGGGAATAGCTCCACTGGTATGAAGAAGCAGCCAAAGAGAGGAATGCTGTGACATTGGGACAGTTTTAACTATAATGGCATATTTTAAAAAAAAAATACAGAATTCAGGTGGGCAGACAAAGCCCTCATTGAGCTGCCTGACACCACTGTGTGAACTGGGAACAGAGCAAGGGTTAAGATTCAGGCAGGCTCAGCTCCCTGTTCTGGGCCCACTTTATCCCTCAGTCTTCATACAAACCAAGCTCAAGGCCGTCAAAAAAGCAATTTTTATTATAAAAAAAAAAAAAAGAGGTGGTTTTAAATAGTTACTCCCCAAAGAAATTAAATGTCTCATCATCCCATAAATCACTCTATGCACTGACAACTGAATTGCCAAAAGGTCACCCTGCTCATGCTGAACAGCTGCTCCAGAATCTTCACCAGTTTAATGTTAAAATCCACAAAATGAGACTGAATTTATTTCCTCCTCTTTTGCAAGAGGCTCTATGATTTTGTGAGCCCTGAAGCGTTCTGCAAGGACACCAGAAGAGACGGAAAAAGAAATACAATATTCACCAAAGCTTTCCTCTTCTAAGATGAGATGCTACATGACCTCCATCTCAGGCCTTGCAAATAATTATGTATGTTTAGCTTAACTCATGCCAACAGTAGCAGTGATCCAAAAGGGTCTAACAGTAGAATTAAGTAATTGCACAAGTGCTTGCAGACTCAGCACATCGCTCGTTCACCTCCATCGGGCAGGAGGTTTGTTACTTACGCCGTTTAAGCTCCCGAGATCCTTCACCCAGTGCTCGTCTTTCTCCTTGTCATAGTTGATTACAGCGTGCTGCTTATCGACACTGCGGGACTGGCAATGAAAGCACAATGAATGTGAGACTGGTCAGGCATAGGAGACACCGTTAATCAAAGCAGCATTTAAACATTAATTTGGTGTGGGGTAAGGGCAGAGTGGGGGGAAAAAGCAGGAAGGATTAAATATTATAAACAGTAAATGCTTCCATGAGTGTTCTAAACAATCCACTGAAGACAATACACTATTTGCATGGAGAGAGGAAATAATTTTTTTAAAAAATCACTGAAGGCTGTCAACACTACGCCATAATTTCAATAAATTATATCAATACACACTGAAAACAAAACCAGTCAAACTGAAAGCCTGGGGGGCAGGATCTCAGCCAGTGTGAACTAGAAGAGCTCCATGTTTCATCAGCTAAAGCCGGCGGCCTCATCACTAGGGACATTCCTATTTCAGATGATTTCTTCTTATTTTTCAAAGAGAAAAAATAGTTTTCTCAAGTTACAAATCCAACTTATTCACAACAATGCATATACTGTTCCCAGGACTATGTCCCAGAGTTGATTTAAATTCTAGGATGTTTTCCAAGTCAGAGGGAGGTTAGTAAACTCGGGATGAGAAAGAAAGCTACTCCAGGAAAATTCACATTTAAAGCTAGGTTTGAGAACACTGAACTGGCCTGTGGCTTTGCCACAGTGCACAAGTACCATCTTATCATCAAAACAGAGTATGACACGTCAGTAGGAATAGCGTCAGGCTTCTGAGGAAGAAGTGGTAGAACAAAACCTCTGAACCGTTTTGAAATACGGCTGAAGTCTTACAGCCATAAAGACAACAGGCTGTCTGTACTGAGATCTACTGCTTCTCCTAGCTTGAATTCTTCCTGCAGCTGACCCCAGCCAGTCTCTGGAACCAGTCACTCCATCAACATGCGACACGGAGACCTCCCTGCTCCCTCAGGCCGGGGCAGGGCAGGACACGCTACCAGAGCAGGGAGACGAGCCAGGCTCTCAATCAGCTAATCCTCCTCGTCCTGGGCATCGACCAACAAGTTATTGGTGAAAAGTCCTTTCCTTCTCCCAAGCATAAACATGCTGGTTTCCACAGCACCGCTCTCAGCAAGCTATTACCTACTTCCTTGCAAGCATGCAGAGGCAAGGACTGTTTCAGGGGAATTCCTTGGTGAAAACAGAGGTTTTTTCCGGACAAACTGCTGTCTTTTGCAAGAACTTCTTCCACCCTTGCCAATGTCAAGCACACTGGTAACATAACAGCTGATAAACGGCAGCTCCTCCCGTTGCAGAGCATATGCCAGCCCAGGAGACCTGTCGTCCAGAATAACCCTGAAGTACCAAGATGAAGCAAGCAAGCACATACTTGGCCAGAAGACCCTTCCACCTTGCGATGTCCCTCACATCATTCACGACATGTCACTGCAAGCAGAGACAGCGAGGAGAGGGGCAGCTGACTCCAAACCTCCAGCTGCCTCACCAATACACCTATCCAGACACTGCTGAATTTACAAGGTGTCAGCTCACAAGGAACTTTACACCGAGGGTGATGAACACCGTCCCAGGTTGCCCAGAGAGGTGGCGGATGCCCCATTCCTGGAAACACTCAAAGCCAGGTTGGACGGAGCTCCGAGCGACCTGAGCTGGGTGAAGATGTCCCTGCCCATGGCAGGAGAGTTGAACTAGATGAGCTTTGAAGGTCCCTCCCAACCCAAACGATTCTGATTCTATGAAAAAAAAACCCAAAGGTAGCATTCGATACTTTGCTACCCAACTGATGCTGCTCGAACAGCAATCACTCGCCAAAGAAATAACCACAAGCTGGTGGGACAGGCAGAGGTAATGTGGTCATCATCCATGGGCATTTATATGACTGCATTTCATCCTGCTGGAGTCAGACAGCCATGCACGGGGGTCCTGCCCGCACAACACAGGTCCAAGCTCTTCCCTGGTCCCTCTGCTACCCAAAATTGCGGACATCACTTTTCCCAATGGGACGTGAGGGAACGCTGATTAACTGGTGCAGCAGTGCTTGCTTTAGCTTTTTACAGCATGTCACAGAGGCTCATTTAAACATTAACAGAATTTAAAGGCAGAACAATCCCTCTCTTCCACTTCCAAGGGCAGAAAGGCTTCCACCCCAAAAAGGTAATCCAGACCAAAATTTAGGGTAGATTTTTATCTGGTACAAAGTCTCAGGTCATTTAAAAAAAAAAAAGAGGTTATTTCTGGGAACCAGCTGTCTCCCAAAAAGTCATTCTGCCCTAGATCTGACCCTGATGTAAGTCAGCACAGCCTTCGGGCTCTTGTGTTTTAAAACAGCTGACTACGGCCACCCAGGGGTCCCAAACCAGACAAGGGTCATCACAGGGGAGCAGAGATGTATTCCAGCAGCATGACGTTCCCCTACATAAAAGCAGGAAGAGGTCACCAAAGAAACCAATTCATGCCAAAACTTCCCATCTTCCAAGGAAGTTTCAGCTGTGTTCAAGACAGAGACAAAATAATATGCAAAAATTTGACCCATAGTCCTGATACCGCCTCTCAGCATCTCTTTAAAGAGCACATCAGGAACGCAGCAAGCTGTTACACGGATCGCACTTCCGTGAAATTTCACGCTTTTGCCGAGAAGAGAAGAATTTTCTCAGTTTTGTTTATGTTCAACCAGCAAACATCACAGGAACTGGCAGCAGGAGTTCCTGAGGGCCTGTCTCCAAGGAAACTCAACTTAAAATATCTAAAATCACACCTTATTTATTTTGATGCAGACTTGCCAAAGGTCACTCTTACTTGAGAACTGAGGTGTGGTGTATTTCAACATCGGTCACATTTAACATAACCCGCTCTTGCGTGCAGTGATAGCAGCAACCCAGCAGCTGATACCGCTTTTGCTCTCGGAGAGGAGCAGACTGCCTCCATCCCACTTCCAAAGAAAAGCCTGACCAGTTTCCAGACTGGTACCGGCTGAGAGCCTGAGAACAGTCCTGCAGAAGTCCCTTCAGCCCAGCAGGCCAGTGTTTTCTAATGCGTGACCCACTGAATCATATTGAATGACATAAAAAGCCTGAGACAACACACATTACGAAGCAGCCCAGGGGTGCAGAGGTTGCAGTGGTCTGCGACTCCACTGGAAAGATTTTAGGCCTCTGTAAGTTGAAAAGGTGCACTTAAGTTGACCAAATAACAAATCTAGGAGGACTCTCTAGCTTAAATGCACGCTTGCACCAAATACTGAGCCTTCCTTAGGAACAATCACAACCTCCACACCAAAGGCAGGATGGATCTGTCAGGAGGGGATACAAGGGTCCAAGCAGAAAAAAAAGTAATAATTTCCAATAAAATGTTAAAAAAATCTGAAGTGCCTACACCCAGATGTCAAAACCAGAAAATAACTGTTACACCCTTGCAGTTTATCTGTTTTACCACAAAAGCACTTGCAATGGGGTGAGCAGCACTCCTCAGCTATGGCAAGGATCACCAAGATTCTCCTTGGACCCAAACAGCAAAACCAGAGCTGGAGAACCTCAGATGAGATTGAGAAGGGGAAAGAAGTCAGGGAAGGGAGGTCTCCTCCTCAGCACTAGTTATCTGCAGGCAAGAAATAAGACTACTCTCTGAGAGGCTGGGAATGAAGGAAGAACACAGCATTCTCACCATGTCCCAACACTGGATCTGTTATCAAACGAAAACAACTCTCAGAAAATCAGAAAAGCACGCATTGTGTTCAACAACATTTACACTTCTCTGAAGGGAAAGCATGGACACCCATTTGTTACTACACTAAGCTCATTCAGGGTTTACATTTCCAGACATTCAAATCACTTCCTAATATAAGGCTGTCCTGCTTCTCCATCATACTACCTACAGTGCACCATGTTTTAAATACCTAGTAGATGAAATGCACACGTGGCATATATCTGAAGACAGGGGTATTTTATAGCTCTTCTTACTTCCAAGATCGTATTAAACAGTCCAAATCATAGAGAGGCTTGGCACCTCTGGGTCTGCCAGTCCCATACCGACACCAACATCTCAGATCAGTCCCCAGTCAGTCATGCAACCAGGCAGGTTGCTTGTGATTCTCAAAACTGCAAGCGCCAAATCAGCAAAAAGCACCTGCTCAGCATGGGAGCAGCAAAAGCAGCTTCAGAAATCTCTACAGAGGTACATACCACGCTGGCTACGTGTGCTGCAGATGCCCCACAGCTTTGCATTTGGTGACGGGTCTGATGCATAGAATAGGGCATCTGGGATGAAACCACAAGCTGCAGAGATGACAAGCAAAACCCAGAAGGAAACAAGACCTGCTTAGGAAGGCAGGAGGAGAAATACAGCCAGACAGCCTGCGTTTCCCCACAGGGCCGGGGAGCAGACACAGCTCAGCTGTCTACGTAGATACAGATGCTGCTTTTTTCCCCAGGAGAATTCCCATGGGCAAAATCTTACCGCTTCGGGTTGAGATTTGGACCTCAGCCCTGCCAGTGCCACAAGGCATCGTGGTACTGGAGATAAAATAAACAAACGAGAGCAGTTTCCCTATTCCTCACTACAGTCTGTTGTGCATATCTGGCACAAGATAACTGCAGCATTCGGGTGGCAGCACGCAATAAACATTTGCTCAAATACTTTCCATAACGAACAGGTTACATTTCTGCCAGCACTGTGCTCTGCACAAGTGTCCCAGTAAGGAAATACAAACCTCCCCCAGTGTCCCACTTTAGAAGGGAGATAGGCAAAGGCAACTTAAAAAAAAAAAAAAGACACACCACCTTGTATTCTGGCCTGAAATGCTTTCTGCTCCTCAAAAGTAAAATCCTAGATAGTATTTAACAACAGATATGAACACTGAGTCTCCCTCTTTCACTATGATGCATTTCACGGAGTTGTGTATATTGGCCACTTCAGTACTTTTCCAGAATATTAGAGAGCGCTCTGTCCTGCCCCAGGCTGGTTGCGAGCGAGACACCCCCACAAGAGGCAGCCTGATTGTTCCCAGGGGCATCTGCTACCGGTTTCTATAATAAATGACTCTTCCTAAGCAGACAAATGTCTCTTCAGCAAGCGTAGCCACCTCACCCTGAAGCTGGACTCACATTACAGCTCTCAAGCTGCAGCGGCTCCTGCCTTCAGCTTTGCTGCCTTAGTGGATCTGTGGCAGGGCCAGGGCCCGAGTATTCATGCAAAAAATAAGGCACCAAACAAAAGAGAGAAATCCCCTAGGAAAATGAAACCGTAATCCCCACAGCTTGGCAAAGAA
This sequence comes from Pampusana beccarii, assembly GCA_013399365.1. Classification (NCBI taxonomy): domain Eukaryota; kingdom Metazoa; phylum Chordata; class Aves; order Columbiformes; family Columbidae; genus Pampusana; species Pampusana beccarii. The sequence continues at coordinate 164,142 of VWYH01005416.1, read as the reverse complement.
ATTCGGAGGCTGGCACAGTTCCCATAACAACTTAACCCGTTATTTTAGGACAGAATGAGGTTTTGCTTACTGGTTTCCCTTTCCCAAAGTAGAGTGCTGGTCCAAGTGCCCGAGGGTCAGATCCTGCTCATGGGGAAGGAACATGCTGCCCACACATGCACTGCCTTTCCCTCCGTTTTACCTGCCCACTCAGGAGGCATGGAAAAGCATCATTTTAGGTGGAACAGAAACCTGAATTTCTACAGTGCCCTCGAAGTGCGTGCTAGTGCCTGGATCAGGATCTCAGCCATGGAAGGGGTCTCCTTTTTCCAGCCATCTCTGGGGAGGGACAAGCCCTCCCTCCATAGGCCAGGCTGCCAGTGCCTTGTCAGCCTTGTCTCACCCCTAATAACCACCTGCCTGCAGTGCCACCATCACCTCCCTCCCTACCTTGACTCCAGCAATGAACTTCCCTCCCAGGTTTGCCAGGTCCTGCCATGCCTCCAGCTTCCTCTACCCACATTTCATCAGACAACGTAACCCTCCTGCCAACTGCACAGAAAACTACTGGAGAGGCAAGAGCCAAAAGAACAACTCCAGGCCTGGAAATACAGGATGTGCATCCTTCCTCCCACAGCTGCTGCCGAGGCACCTGGAAACACTATCTGTCAAAAAGCGGAGCCTTCCCAAGGCTAGATCCCCTTCTGCCCGTAAGTCACCCACTTCTCTTGTGACACATAATGAATGACTCTCGGGACCACTGCAGTTCCCCTGGGAATAACCTAGGTGCAGGTTTACACCTCTGGATAACTGCAGCAAAACAGCACGAGCAGGACATCACCCTGACCCAACTACAACTTCCCACTCCAGCCCCACGTCTCCATGGGGAAAGAGTTTGGAACATAAAAGATTCCCCATGGCTTCTACTGGGAGCTCCCAAAGCAGGAAATACCTGAGTGATGGAGGGATACAGCTTCTGCACCACAGTGAATTCATCCAGAAGTACCAGGAAAAGATAATCTACCAAGTTCACACCATCTGCTTCCTCCCAGCATAATGCTGTAGACAAACTACACCACGCCTATTCACACTTGTTTATGTATATGCTTACTAAACTACATAGGAGAGACATTGTATTATCAAGTATGGCCTGGGGAAGGTAGGATATGTCAGGTCAATGAAACCTTAACGTGACCAGATGTCACATACACGCAGAGTTCACCATCCCACTGTATTATTTGCGGAGTGCGCCATGCACCCTGCTCACCAAACACGGAACAGATCCTGGGGGGAAAAAACGTCCGGTAACAACACAATAACAGATTGCATCTTCATGCCTGTGTACACAAGGGCAGAAGCAGGATTACACAGGCAATCTTCACACTGGTATGTCGTAACTGCTCTGCAGTTATAAACACTTGACTTAGCAGCCATAAGAAGGTTTCTTCAGTGCCTAGAACATCTGTAATTCCCTAGTTTTTTTACCAAAGCAAGCTACAAAGAGGAAAACATCTATTCATGCAGTATCAAGTTACCATTTATCTGATTCACTAGCAAAACAAACTTGTATCTTTAGCTCACAAGCCCTACCACTTGAACTGACTAATTGATACCACAAGCAGCATGTGAAGCCCCATATGGACCAGCAACAGATGCTTGGCTAGTAGCACTCACAGCTATCCGCTGATATCAGAATAAAACCAAGTCCTGAGCCCACCTCAGGCCTACAGGAGATGCTGCTCAGCAGTCTCGTCCTGTAACGCCTGCTTTCCCATGCAGAACAGCTTCAGCCCAATATGCATCACTCTCCACTTTTCCAAGTCCTGCTGCTCCTCCTCTCACCCTGCACAAATGAGAGACTCCTTGTGCCTCCCCACTCAGCCAAATTTTAATCTCCTGATGAGGCTTTAGAGTAGAACTCCAACGATTAAATGCAAAGCTCTGGCTTCCTGAAACACAGGTCAAGAGTTTGAGCAAATACTCTGGAAGTATTATTATACTCTTGGCTTCTCCTCACACTTTCCTCAACAGCTGCTTTGGCCACTGAGTCAGGATACCAAGGTAGATACACCTTGATCTAATCTAGCACAGTTCCTCTTAAGTCTAAACCCCAGCCCTGTGCATCCCTACATCCAGTTCCTCTGTGTTCAACCTGTGACAGTTCTGTCCTTCAATCCATCCCTTCACCAACCTCATCCCCAGATGAAACATGACTTAAAACAATAGTGTCAAAAAAGTCCCTGCTGACCACACGCAAATTCCAATTTTTTTTAAAGGTTTGGAACTTGGTCAAATATATTTATATCATTTATTGGGGGTGGGGAAAAAAAAAAAACAAACACAATCACCTCTGACTTAGGCATTCGCTCTTGAAAAGCATCACCCCCAGCTCTACAACGCCATAACTTCAAGGAACAGGTTAAATATACTTTCAAACATGAAGAAAACTGCCTTTTTCGCTCAGAGTTGCTCACAGCGAAGACCGAAGAAGGCAGCTGATCATGTCTAGAACACACTGCCTAAAACAGATGACTGGAAAATAAACTCTCATCCCAAACAGTTACGAAGTTTAGCAGACTTATAAGCAATGGAAAACAGTGCCTCCTGATAGGAAGCATCAAGTTGTCTTAAGACACACAGAACAAAGGCATAAAACAGAAAGCATTGTGACATCTGCACCTTCCTGCTGTAACTCACACTCATATCTACAACCTCACTCAGCACAGGACAAGAGCATGCCCACACCATTGCTCTAAAGAGAGGGAAATTCTCAAGGGAACACTGGTTAAACATTTTGCTTTCCCTGTTTTTCCAATAAACATTTCTTGCTCAAACAAAAACAGGGAAAATCATGACCCTGCTTTCCCTTCTGTTAAATATTTACATTTAGTAAAAATGGAAAAGAGGCTTTGTTTAGGGGCAGAGGGGAAGGTCTTAATGGCTAAGTGAAAATTTTGAGTTTGCAAAATGTTTGTCTCCTGGGTAAATACCCATCACATCAAGCAAATGATCAAAGCTAATAAGGCAACTATATTTCCCAAGAAGAATGTGGAGCGGAGAATTACTTTGTTCAAGATGGTCCAAAACCCCTCTTATTTCTGGTTAAAAATAAAAAGTAAACCTTTTCAGATAATTACTTCCTACCACCACCAAGCTTCACAGAAAAAACACACTAGTGCAAGTTAGCGAAGGTCTAGATTTCCACACTCCTGCTGTTTGTTGACTGTTATCTGAAGAGAGCCAGCGAGACTGCTGAAGAAACCCAGCACTGTTCTTCAGAAAAAGGGCAGAACTGAGCTCTTGACTCCGTAACAACACTACACATGCCAAGCTACACTACATGGCACTTTCCCCCACGTATTAACATCCAAACCCAATGTAAATCTCATATTTACTTGTACTAGAAGCTTTACAGAGCCGCAAAAACATTTAAAATATTTCTAATCCTCTTAGTAGGTATAGAAGATTTGAAGGTAGATTATGTTTTTCCACTGTGAAACCTGCTTAATTTTAAGCTTGAAGACTCTGATTTTCTTCACCTCTTTGTTAACCAGAAAGCAAGCTAGTGCCTGTATGAATAAGTAAACACAGGTGAAACTAAAGCATGATTGTTTGGTCACAAAGCTGTCATTTTTTGCTGTTTAGGGATCTGGTACCTTGAGACAACATGTTCCAAGAAAATCTCTGAAGACAAGACACTCCTAAAATAGTAAAATGAGAAAGGTGAGACTGCAAGGTCTCCAGGACAAAGGTTATCTTTGTCGTATGTTTGCACACCTTCTAATACACATGGTCTCAACATGGAACCGCGAACCATATCATGATGAAATGAGGAAGCAGTAACAGTCTTAGAGAAGAAAAAACACTGATCAGGTCATCCAGTTCATTCCCCAGACACTGCCAGTCTGCTCCCAGTTGTGCGCTTTGAGGGATTAAATGCCAATATCTTGAAATATACAAGCAAAATAACTGTGCAGTGAATATATAGTTTCAGGGGCAGTACCACAGAAATACTACAGGTGCAAACACAGTCACAAGAGCTCTGTCCATCTGCTTTCATAACTGCCTGGCTTCTTAAGCTTTCCCCAAGACAAATGATTGTGCCAGTCTGCACAACGATTTTGTGACATGGGCAGTCACAGTAGGAAAAAAGTCTATTTTTAGATCTCATCCTCCATCTGCTCACACACAACTTTACTTGGATATCAAGTCCACGTTCACAGTCTGTCTTCTGCGCTGAGCCTTACTATAATCACCTCATTTGGAGCTCAAGGTAGCTCTGGAAAACATCTTTATAAGCAAACAGCTAGGAAAATAATGTGCTGTGCTGTTCAAAATAAGACCTTATATGTGATCCTAGAAAATGCTTTATTACTGGAGGTAGTAAACTAAGATGTTCATAAAGGGTCACACGTAACTCATGCCACAAACACAAGCAGCTGGCTTCTACAGACAACCCAGAGCCTTCATTCTAGTGCAATAATGTAAACCTCCTTTAATACCACCACCTATGAGCCCCCAAATACAACTGCTTCACTCTCACAGATACTGCAGGCTCCTCCATGAATCTCAATTCATTTACCCTGTAGAAAAGAGCATGGCAAATGTAGAGCATCACAAGGTTGCTAGTCCACACACAACACTGACAAGCCAGCTCAGACTTGCAAAGAAGCACGGAATATTCTACGTGGCATGGAGTGGCTTACAATCCACGCTGTCCAGTTAACCCCACAAATAACCAGAGGAACAAGCAGTGCATTTTAAGCATGATTGATATTTGGGTACTTTTATTTTAGAGTGTGTAACTTGAGACACGATTCTTAGAGTGCTGAAACCTGACATTAAAAAAAAAAAAAACAAACAACCTCAAGTACCTTCAAAACGTATTAAGATGTGCAACCTAAAACTCAAGCTGTTTTTTGTAAACTAAGGCCACTGTGTATGTTTTCTCACCTCAAGTTATAAGTGAACACAGCAATGAGGTTTCTAAGCAGTCAAATGCAGACTTACAGAAAATATTAGGATATTTTTAATGTTTCACCCGTCAGACACATACAAACACGAAATAAAAGATAGTGTGAGTCATGGGAAAACCTAACCAAATGATCTGCTGTCAAACAGGAATATGCTTCTGAATCTACCACTGCAGCACAGCCGTGCCATTCGCTGCCAGCGAGCAGAGCGGTACAAACACCACAAGCTCTCCTTTTGTGGACACTAACATTTTATTACAGCTAGACAACACCTTGCCTTCCAAGTACACCTTGTACAAGAACTTCCACCCCCCTAAACAGACCAGCTAACATATCGTACAAAACCCTGCAGTAACCACAAACACAGCCGGCCTAGTAGAACACCAGCAAAGCATTTAGGACATACCTGTGAGTGGGTTAGCAGCGGGAATTATGAGGAAGGAGGCCTCATTGTGCAGGCAGCTTCCTAATTTTGCCACAAACAGGCACATTTGCCATCTCTGTAAAGGGGTAGACGGGGGCAGGCAGGCGCAATCAATCTTTTTTTGCATTTAAGTACTCATGCCACGGGTCTACCAGAAACACTAATTTAATTCCGAGCTTCTACAAATTCCCGAGCTAAACTGCTCCTGTCAGAAGCTCTTAGCGAGATTCCAGCTCCATTTGTTTGGAGTGACATCCATTACATTATGCTGTCAAACATCAGACCACAGTCAACGCTTCAGACACGCTGGATGAGGTCCAGCAGAGACCCATGCTGGTATGGGAAGCACTAACACAAGCTGCAAGTTTGTCCGAGTAACACAATTATTTTGGGAAGAGGTCACCACCTTACTCACCTCACCAAAACAGCTACAGTTTCTCTGCTAAACTTCGCTATTTCCCACCATAATAAAAACAACTAGGTGAGAGGTACAAGCATTGACAATTTAATCAAACTTACAGGGAAAAATAGGAAAACAAAAACCCCTGCCCCTACCCAAATCACATAAACTAGTAAACAGTGCATGTATTAAAAGCTACAAAACACAGCAGCATAACTGCAGATCAGGACAGAACAGTATGTCTTTGCTTACTTCTAGTAGCATGAGGATAGTTAATCTATTTGATTAATCTCCCACCACTACAGTTCCTATCCATCTGATGACGAGGCAATTTGAAAGGAACCTCACTTGCACTTTCACAAACATACGAATTCTTCACGAGAACCGCAGACTCAACATAAAAAAGGAAGTTCCTTTTAAAAGATGTCATTTGAAGAAAGCATGCAACATCGCCACAGATCTCCAGCATTACATTCACACCTACTGCATCTTGAGAAGAAATAACAACAAAAAAAAAAGCCATGTTACCTGGAGCATCAGTTCACAGTCATCTCTGCCAACAAATATCATCTCCCGAGGGAGTCGATGGCGAATGCCAGTGCTGCTCACCAAAAACCACGAAGTCACGCTCATTTTGGCACTTGGCATTTAATCTTTATACATCCTGAAAACAAACAAAAAATACCATGGCACAGTGAGCTATTAATGAAGTGTGGAAGTACGCCAGTGCATAGCTGCAGTTCCAAATTTCCCTGTGCCATGGGACCCAGTGCCGCTTTTTGCACTTCATGATCATGTCTTGAATTTCTCGTGCCAACAAGCAGCTGTGAAGTGTGCGCCAGGACCTGCTGCCCATGTGCCACGCGTAGGAGCTCTGCAGCCCTTGAAATATTCCCGCAGCAAAGTAAGACTACTGGTCTGAAGAAAGGACTGTTTAAAAAATGAAGTATGCAGCTGAATCTAATCAATGAAATTATGAAATGGGGGGGGTGGGGGGGGGAGAAGACATTTTTCCAGAACATTTCGTCATTGCTAGCACTGAATCACAGCTTGAGCTTCCCTCATCAAAGACCTGGACCAGCAAATCAGTAAGGTGACATAACCTGGCTCCTCTAACCTTTCACAGTACGCTCCCAGGAGCAGTTACATCGGTGCTGGGGAGGAGAACACCCTCCCTATTGCTCATCCCACTTCCACACTGATACAAGCTGGGAGCCCACAAATCATTCCTTCTACATTGCATGAGCTGGTCCATAAACCAAACCACGCTGCCACCCCAGGACAGGAAACACAGGCTGCAGTTCCAGCGGCGGGTTTTGGTGTGCACGGCCCCCCTGTCCCCTGCAACAGGCAGCAGACTGTGACCTGCGAGGGCAGCACTTATCGGGACTCTCCCAGCCACACCTGTTTGTTGTCGCTGCTACAGCCTGGCTGCGGGCAGCCTGTTCCTGCGGCCTCTCCTCCTCCCTCTCCCACAATATCGCATTTTCCTCTCGCTGGTTGAAGAAAAAAAGATTAAAAAAAAATAAATAAATAAACTGGCACGCATCAGGCTCTCGTCTTCCCCTCACCCACCTCCTGGGATGGAAACTGCATTCCGAAATCCACCGAGGGAAGGAGATCTCTGTTTTATCTGCGCTCTCCGGCCTCCCCGCCGGCCCCGGGGAAGGGCAGGTGACACCCGCGGGAGGATGAACGGCCTCCCCCGGCGGACCGCGGGCCTGGGGGGGCGAGGAGAGCCCGCCGCCCTCTCTGCCGCTGCGGACAACGAACCGCTCCGGGAGCCGGCGGTAAAGGCTTCCGTGCCCGAGCCGCGACATGCGGCCCCGCCGCGCCCGCCGCCCGGCCCTGCCGAGAATCCGCCGCCTCCCCGACAAAGCGCCCGGGCAGGGAGCCGGGGCCGCCTCGCACTGCCCCGAGCCGACCTGCGGGGCTGCCGGCTCCGTCCCCCGGGCC
>VWYH01005416.1:82414-156291 GCA_013399365.1 Pampusana beccarii | reverse complement strand
CCCCCGTGCGCGGCAGGTTCCCGACGTCAGGAGGCGGCTCCAGCCGCTGGGCCCGGCCGCGGCCCCACCGCCTTCCCCCGCTGCGGCCCTGCCCGGGCTCTTCGGCCCGGAGCCCCCTCCAGCCCGGCTGCAGCCTCGGGCCTGGCACCTGAGCGGCAGGTGCGGCGGGGGCTGACGGGGATTCTGGGTCGTGGCTGCTCAGCGCAGGAGCGGCCATGCCCTGGTTCAGCGTCCCTCATTTCAGGGTCTCTGAGGGGCTCCATGGACATCAGTGGAGCCTCACAACACCTTTGTGAGGTGGATACGGCTGTCTGCGACCTCGGGAGGACCAGCGCTTGAGGCTGTGGGACAGGGGATGCTGTCTCCACCTGCCAGTGGAGAGAGTCCGAACCCCAGCCTCTTCTCCCACCCAGGTCCCAGCACCAGCCTTTTCCCCCAAACATCAGACCACAGTCAACACTTCAGACACGCTGGATGAGGTCCAGCAGAGGCCGGTGCTGGTATGGGAAGCACTTCCACAAGCTGCAAGTTTGTCCGAGTAACACAATTACTTTGGGAGTAACACAATTACTTTGCTCTCCCACCCAGGTCCCAGAACCAGCCCCATCTCCCTCACGCTCCACTGGGCTGCAGAGAGTAGGTTGACATCCATCTCCACGTGCTTCCCTCAGGTCCTCTCACAGGCAGTACTTAAAGGTGGTTGGCAGGACTGAATCAATCTCAAGGATCTGACCATGGAATAAGAGCCTGAAATGGGTGATATGAAAGGATGTGCCATTTTATGGGCTGCTTTTCTGTTGCAGGTAGCTAGAAAGTTCCTGAAGGGCAGTAAGTACGGGGAGCAATGACAGCTTTTTTTTCCCCTGTCAGGAGGAAAACTGAGTATCGTAATGGATCCAACTATTTGACACCCCAAAAGCTTTTTCGGTAGAGCCCACAGCTCCTCCAGAAGTCAGTGGAGCTTCAAACAGCAGCAACTACACACTGGCTCCAGCTAGCACAGGCTGCTGAGGAAAGACTATAGGAAGACAAGAAGTTCATAGCGATATTTTCCAGAGCTCATATTCCAGCCAGAAGAGACGTCTTTGCATTTATATGCTGTACATTTGGAGTTGAGTATCATGTCTCTGTTACCTGCAGGAGCTTCCCTAGGTGTCTTCAGTGCTGTCTTTAGGATTTTGGCTCAGGATGTAGCCTTAATAATGTCTGATGGCATGGAAACCAAAGGTCCGGTATGCCGCTTGCGGGGGTCAGTCCTATAGCAGCATCACCCCATGGACTTACTCCTGTCCTACAGCTTCCAGTTGAGCGAATGTCACCATGGCCCAGACAGCAGTGGGACCCATCCCCTGGGAACGGTGGTGGGGAAGGTCAGCCACTGCAAGGCTGAAGAGCCAAGGAGGATGAAGGAAAACAGCATTTCTTCTTTTCTTTCCTCTTTCTGAAGAGCAGGAGGACTTTGTTATTATCTAATTAATGGTATTATTGCCTTCTTTAATCAACGTTTGACTTCTTCCCTGGCAAATACATCATGCCCCGGGGTGATTTCAAGGTGTGATTATCTTCAAAGGCTTCTGAGCTGGCTGAGGCTGCAGCATCTGTGTTTTATTGCAGTGCCCTTGCTGTCTGCTCGGAGCGGAGCACCACGCCCTTGCAGCACGCCAAGTCCCTCGGACGCCAGGCAGGAGGACGGGGTGAGCAGTGGCCATTTCTGAGGTGCTTTAAAGGCTTTTGCACTGCCACAAAGCAATAGAAATCCTTTATAAGTAAAAATGGACTTCCACCATATTTGCCAGTCTGTCCTGTCGTTGAGTGATGTTTTATTATCGATATAACTGACCTATAGCTTAAGTTCTTATAAATATTGTTCACTTCTTTCTGAACCATGTCTGTTTACTGGTGAGGTTGCTCTATGAGCTGATCTGCAGAGCATCTGTGTACTGCTGTAAGGAAGTACGATAATTTACTTCTTTATACAAGCCTGCCATCTAGGCAAATCTTTGTTATAAGTTACTATAAAAAGGTTAGTGTTTGCTTTAGTCTCTCTTTAAGTCCGGTTTTACCGTTCATGTATACATGTGTATTTATCGAAGCAGTTGGTACTTCACTATTTATAGAGAAGAAAAATAGTCCTTGTTCCCACCACGTGTCTTCTGACCTGATTGAAGATGCAGTTGAGGCAAATACACTGGTCCTGGCTGAATGCTGCATTACAGCCTCTTTATTTTATTCCTGTACTCTAAAGGGAATAACAAAGCTAATAAGTGGAATCCTTCCTTCTCACTCTCCTCACCCTTCCCAAAATAGTATGTGGGCACTGGGGGCCACAGAACAGCCTGGTGCTACACTCTCATTTTTACATTCCAGGCAGAAGGAGCCTCTGTAGGAAAGAGAAGCTGTTGCAATGCCATACTTTGATTTTCAGGTTTTTTTTTCCTATTGGAACAAGCCCTCTTGGCAGCCACTGCAACCCATAGGCTGCTCTAGTTTGCACCACAGGCTGACCAAGCACACAACCACCTTAGAAAACATGATACTACAGCAACATCTTAAAACCATCTCTTCCCGCAGGGAGGAGGGAAGGTCTGGGAAAGACCTCAAGAAGTTGGGTGCAGCAGCAGCACCATGTGCCTCACGCTAAGTTTGTGACAGAAGGTGCTTATCATGCAAGTCTCTCTACATACATCTGCAGCGCTGTCACCTCCAGCTGCAAGGGACATGCCCGTGCATGTATTAACCTACGCTGCCCAGGTGGCAGGAGGCTCATTGTACTGTACGTTGTGCAGATGCAGAGGAAGGACCAGTCCGTGTCCCAAAGCACTCATCTTCCCAGTAAACAGTGAGTCTGATGGTGAGATAAAGCGTCCAGGCAGAAGACTAACAGCAGGTCACAGGCCCGTGGGAAAGCCAGGTTTCCCTATCCAGGCAGAGCTGTTGAATCAGGTCATCTGCTCTACCGAAATACGTTTAGTCTGACACCCTGGACCCATCACAGTTTGGAGCAGAACCACTTTAGATCCCTACCTCAAAACAAAGATCCCACCATCCCCAGAGCAGATGAACTAAATTGAACTCTTTCTGCCAGGTTCGGATGTGAGGGGGATTTTTGACAGAGTTCCCAAATATGAACCGTCTCGCTGCGGAGGAGGCTTCTGGTCCTGACTGGTCACAGATCTGATCCAGATAACCCATGTGGCTTCCCTCTAGAAGGGCAGTTTTCCTTGTGGGTAAGAAATAATTTTGGTTCTTGCTTAGATAGTCACATGATGGGTTGTTTATAAGTAAAGATGTGCAGGATTGTTAGGTGGACTCTGTCCGTGCAACCTGTCACAGGCTGGCTGAGCTCCAGTGTGCGCAGCTGCATGCGTATATATTCACAGGCACGTGAGCTGCTCCTGAGTTCCTGACTGCTTTGCACCAAAGAGATTGTACAAGTAGTCGTCAGGTGCTATTCCCCAAGACTATTCCATTTTCTCTTTGCTAACTTACTTTAAGATGCGTCAGGAGAGGTTCCCAAGTAGGTCATACAGGGTTTCTTCACACCCTTCTGCACGGGGGTGCATTCTGCTCCCCAGTAATGACATTCTTCTCCAGAAAGCCAAAACTGCAGCCAGGACAGTTCTTTGGGCCCCACTGCAGGGAGCTGCGTATGCTGCTGGTGTGTGCCTGCAGTGTTCCCACTTCAGATCAGGATTTCTGTGGTGATTTTTCATGCGAGCAGGAAAGATCTGTGGACTTCTGTGAGAGGATACTGCAGGTCTGAAGCTGTGTCTTCTATACAGCTAATGGTGCTGCTGCCTGCCAGCAAAAAGCGCAGGATTGAGCCCTTTCCTACAGACCCTGTGACCAAAGTTTTTCATCACAAGTTCTGGGTATCAGGGTGCGCTGGATCACCATAAAATGCAAATAATCCGCTTTCTTAATATGCACTTTTTAAGAGCCGTTTTGAAAATCTTTGCCTTGATATTTTTGTTCGTTTGTTTGTTCCTTGTTGATTGATCGATTTTTAAATGACCAGGTATTTGTCAAGAGTATGGTTGTTTATCCTGATTTTTGTTAGACTGGTGTAGCAATGTTGCTGAACTGAGTCTGGACCAGCAAAAGCAATCTGCCCCTCCTCTCTGCCTTAGCATCAATCTTTCGCTCTGCCCAAAATCTCGGTTGTGCTGGTTGCCAACATTCCCATCTCCTGTACAGCCGGGAACAGGCCCCAGTCCTGCCTCGTCAACTAGAAAAACAATAAGACCATTCATGTGCATGGTTATTCACTTGCATAAATGTTTGCGAAGATACAGTCTGCCTGGGACGGGCCTCCGTCATTTGAATTCTACAAGATGGATTTTCACAAGATTAGTATTTTTAACCCATTTTTAACAAGCTATTGAGACAGATTCTTAGCTGGAGTGTAGTAACATTGAGCAAAATTACTTCAGTTTGGCGTCTTTATACCAGCTGGAGAGTGTTTTTTACCCACAACATAGTCCCATGTACCAACATGACATTTAGTTTTACTACTGTGGAATTTATGGAAATAAACCCCTATATGTGTTAACACTTCTTTTCAGAATGTGCAGTATGGCCTTCTCCAGTCGTTCTCTTTTATTCTCCTGCTATGACACAGAAAATAATTTTTTTTAATTATGTAGCCTAAATTGTAAAACTATTTTTAATTTACGATCCTCATAACTTGAGGGGGGGCAGGAGGAAATATCAATGCAATAAAAGAGTGGAGCTGGTGTAGTGTGAACATTGTCAGAATGTCTCATCTAGGATTTGTGTGGTATAAAACTTTGCTGAAATAATTAAAAACATACGCTTAACTGGTCTCATTTTTGCCATTTTTAATTAGCAAAAGATCAGCAACGATGATGTTGTGCTGTCTGATGAGATTAGGTCAGATGATACATGGCTGTATGGTGTGGCATCTTAAATAGAAATCACCTTACGGAAACTCAGAGCTATTTTGATATCACATTTAAAGAAATAGCTTCTCAGGGAAAGTTGATTGATTTCATAAGAGAAGCAGCAGGGTTTTTAGGACTCTTGTGTGGGAGAATTGGAACAACAGGCAGCTTGAGATCATCTCTATTTGATTTTTTTTCTCTTATTATTCTTCAATTAATTTTCGTGTAGGTGCGTATTTCTTATGAGAAAAGTTGCAAGCCTTCTTAAAGAGAAAGAATTATTTAATGTGGCCAGGAGAATCCAATGCAATGTGCGTGGCCAGAGGGCTGTCCTTTGCCCTCCAAAGCAGGATAGAATTCCTTCTCCCATTCCTCTGTGGTTGTTATTATAACGGGAAGGCAAGGATATCTGGTTGAATACCAGACGTGCGAGATTTCCTCAAGCAGTTTTGCTCCAGTAACCACCTCTGGTTTTCTTTTCTTTCCTTTTCCCCTAGTACTCTGCTTGTGCTCTTGTGTATTCTCAGACCCAGCCTGAGGTTTTCTTTGGGAGTACATGCACGACAGACTGTTCTGCGCAGCTGATCCTCTGCCACCATGTCCCAAGGGTTTGCTTGTTCAGAAGATGCTTTATGGACCTTCTCCCATTGGATCAATTTCAGGCCTTCCCAGGAAAATCCTCTTGATATCTAGTTCGCTGGGGACCTTTAATTTATATTCATGAAGAGGATGAAAATCCTGGTTTGAATTTAAACACCAGTTTACAGTAAAGAAAACTGAAATTGTCATTCAACAGGTTCTCACTGATTTATGAACTGCACGGAGTTGCTCCTTGCCTGAGACTTATTAAGACAAGACTTAGAGAATGAGGACTCAAGAAAAAGAACCCGTTCCTGTATGTTTTGATCAAATCAATGTATTTTACTGGAAATGCAAGACTGATGAAATTTCCTTGCTGGCCTTATAAATAAGGCAAATAAAGAAAGTAGATTTTAGGTTACAGTAGACAGTTGCATCTCTACAGGAATCGTTACTATTGTCTCTGTAGCCAAGTGTTTGCTTTGCTAACCGATACTAGATCATACCATTCCGGTTTAATGAAAATGTTGGTTCTGCTTGAAACTATCTGTCTTATTGGTTTCTTGCATTATGTTGTATTAAGATTTTGCCTGCAAGATGAAAAGCTTTGATGGAATATTTAACAGATACATTAAAAAAATATGTAGTTTCCTTTAAATTGAAGGGTATGTCTACAGTAACATTTAATGTAGAGGCAAAGGCCTTACAGGCAGAGAAGGTTCATAATTTGCTGGCCTGCAGGGAACAATTTACTAAAGCACTTGGAGATTCACCTATTTTCTGCCCTGTGAAGTTAAAACTATATTCCACTTTGCTGATCATCACTGATACTCTTCCTTCACTTCCTTCACTTGAGGTGGAGGATAATGTTATGAATGTGGATGAAAAAGTCAGCAGTCTCAGGACGAGCCACCCTGCTTTGATGGGGTCAGCTGTAGGGGCAGCTTTAGTAATTTATAGCATATAAGCCATCAGCTGGAGATCTATGTGCTTGTCAGGCATTTTATAAGAACTCATCAGAGCAATATTTATTTCTTCAGGGAAAACAGTTGGATCAGCAGCAGCACAGCAGAAAAAAAGCCACCAGAAGAAGACCAACAGAGCAGTATTTTAGAGATGTAGTAGTAGTGACTTCTTTATATGCCAGTCCTTAAAAGCTTCAGGATACTTCAGGATAATCTTCTTTAGTCAGCAGGTGCTTGTACTCCCATGTGTTCCACATGCATTAAATCGTCTTAAAAACCTGCAAAATATGGGTGTTAGCTAACTGCACATGCACGCTTGGGGCTGTCCTTCTCAACACAGATTTTATAGGTATAAACCCCATCCATTCCAGGTAAACGGAGCGATCCCTACTGACACAAGCTCTCAGGTAAGCTGGGCATGGACCATTTTATCATTTCAACATTCCTGGCAAGTCTCAAGTTCCAGGGTATTTCCATGCTGGTGAAGTTAACTCCTGAAAAAGGGTTGTGGGCTGCTGGTGAGATGATTGAAAAGGTGAAGGGACATCTGCAGAAGAACCAGAGGTACCACAGCATTGGTTATCTGCCGAGCACAAAGCAACTGTGTACTTCCCACACACACGGGCTGCTTGGCTTAAATTGTCCAGAAAATACTTAGAATACCTCTCACCTCCACTGAGTTTCACTATCTTGCAGTATTTTTCAAGATGAATAAAATTCTGGTCCCTTTCAATACCTACACCTAGCAGATGGATGCCTGCTGGGAAATAACGGCACCATCCAGCTGCCATTGCTAATATCAGCTGCAGTGTTTGGGGACTAATTGCATTTTCTGCAGGAAAAGCTTTAGAAGAAGCAACTCTGAACTGGTCACACCTGGCTGCTGCAGGCAGAAGGACCATGTTGTAGCTCACTAGACAAATCTGATATCAGAGGTCACAGGAGCTTTCAGAAGAGGATCCAGTCACCAGCTTGGGCTGATGCCACTCCTTTCCCTGGGGCACAGAAGATTTGTTTGGGTTTCTTCTTTTTCTCACTGACTTGAACTCCTCCATGGCAGCAGTTCAAGAGAGAAAAGGAGGCAGATAACACCGGCATATGGTGCCTTTGGGAAAAAACAGTGATTGTAACACCAATCATGGCTGTTCACACCTGCCCTACAGCTGAGTACTTAGGGATAAGAATGGATTATACTACTAAATCTCACTAAGGGGCTGTAGCCACCCTTTTTTTGCACTGGGACGTGCAAAATAGGTTCTGCATCACATCACATCACAGGGCAGAGCCTTCTCCACAGCACTCCACTATCTCAGCCATGTCTAGCTTCATTTTGCCTTTGTCACTAGCTGCTACAGGTAAAATTTCTTCTCTTGAGATCTTGAAGAAACATCCTAGAGGTTTCCGCCCACTCTGTGTGAGTTGAATTTAAATACAGAGACATGAATTACCACTGTACTTTATCTTAATTTCTCATTCATACTCAAGGGTTATTTTCCCCACTCTACATCAGACATTTCTCAGTACCTGGGCTTGCATATGCATCAGCTCAAGTGGAGAATGGAGGAGCCAACACAGCAAAGAGATGCCCTGAAGAGGTTCCTCCAAGTGGTGTGCTTTGAGACTGGATGGTCAGGAAAAAAAACAAGCACTAAAGCAAGAAAATGCTGAGGACTGTATACCTAGGTGTTGTACAAGACGAAGAACAGGTGGGACATGAGAGTTGTCCCACTTTGCAGCTATTTTCCCCCCTGTCATCTGGTACCCAAGTAGACTGCAAGCATTTTGAGTCGGGACTGTCTCTTATACTTTGTACTCTGCATTGAGCTTCTCAGCACTCCTATGATACAAATAATCATTCAAGAGAAGCCAGTATACCTGGCAAGGTTGAAAATCAGATCCCTTTGAGACCCTAGGTAAATCGGAGATAACTTCATATTAGAATTTAACTATGAAGAAAATAAAGTGAGGAAGGGAGAGAGATGATGGTATAGTTAAGGTTAATGACATGATCTATAATTTATTTGTTGGACTGGTAATAGTTGAGCAGAAAAAAAAAAAAGAAACTGAGCAACATCTTTTAATCCAATGATCACATTTATAACAAGTCATCTTATTAACAGAAAGAGAAGATGAACTGGAAATTTTCCAGCGTGTAGTTCAACTGGTCTTATGATCTGTTGTTCAGCCATAAGCTGATTGCTTGGGACACGTCTGGACAAGGAGAGGAGCTGAGGTTAACCACACTCTGCAGAAGTGCCCTTTCACAGTGAATTCAGCAAACTTTATGCAAATATCTTTTGCAAGTATTTCAAGGGAGGAAAAAAAGCAATACAATACAGTCCTGGTGGCACAAAAGGACTTTTGAAATTTCCAGTTAATACTTTAAAGCATTTTGAACTCTGACTAGTGTATTGGCCAATTATTTACCATGTTTGTTTGCTCCACCCCTCAGGATGGAAAGTCAGGCAGGCGTAAGGCTTAGGCTTCCTCGCCCCTACAGATCAGCTTGGGAACAAAAATGGGCACAACAGCTTTCAAAGAGACTACATTTCCTGCTTTAAAGCAAAACAAACAAACCCACCCAAAATAGTTATCTTTTAAAATAACGCTTTTTATGTTTCCTTAAAGAAAAGGAGGCTGGAATTGGAGGGTGAGAGCGACTGTATCATTCCTGGTACCCTGCAGAGCCCCAGCACAGCGAGCGGGAGAAGAGGCACTGCACTGGTGGAACTGGGGTGCTCCCACCACAGGAACCCCCTGAGCGGCAGGAATGTGGCCCCTTCCCCTCACCTGCCTCGCAGCAGCAACCAGCTCGAGCCCAGGGGTGCCCAGGGCGAGAGGAGCCTACCCAATGTACCATAACCCACACAAAGGGATGTCGGTACCTTCAGAGCCCTCATCACGAGGTCAGGGCATAGACGATCGATGTTGACGGCGTCAGTGATGATGTCATTGGCCATCGGGCACTTCTTTGCGGTGCACTTCTGTAGCTCTGTGCCCTATCTGCACTGTGCAATCAGACAAACCATCTTCTTCCATCTCTGAGCTACAGCTGGTTAATTTTTTACACTAGAAGCACTTAGAGCGAATGGTGCATAGAAACCAGCTTTTAAAAACATGTTATGAGAGCTACCCGCTGTTGTGAAATAAATTTAAGAATGCCATTGGCTTAAGAAAAGTAGTGTGCTGACTTTCAGACTAATTTAAAACTAGAATTGCAGCCATTTTTAGCTTTGAGAAAATCAATAAGACCTTATGCTGTGTCAGTCATTGCCTATTTTAATGTTTGAAGTTATTTTGGCAGCCAGTAGCAAAGATACCAACATCTGGGAGGTTGAGTCCACCCCCAAAGGTCCTTTAGGATTTCAGTGGGATTTTCATATTGCTGCAGCCTTGAACAATCAGGTCTTAAATTGGTCACAAGTACATTAAATAGAACAGAGCAATAAGCTGGCATTTGGCTCTAGTTTACATATAAGATGATGCTCGCTTCAAAAGCACTTGCATCACTAGATGGAAATGGTAAAATTGATGATGATAATGTGAAAAGGACTGAGATGTTCAATAAATATTTTCATTCTGAATTTGGAAACAAGAAGAATCATGCACTGATGTAATAAGGATGATGCACTTTCCATCCCATTAGTAACCAGGGAGGCTGTTAAACAGCATTACTAGAGATAAATATTATTACCTTAACAGGTCCAGACAACTGTCACCCTCACAACTGAAATGAGTTGGCTTAAGGGACCTTTGACCCACTCCCACTTAATCTTGGAGGACTACAAATATTTTAGAGGACTGGAGAAATGCTGCATTTTGGGTAAATCACTAAAAAAACCCCCAAAAAACAACACTAGGGCAATCAAAGTAATTCAAAGCCAGTCAACTTAGCAATTCTGGGAAAAGTAATGAAATACTAGTATAAAATTCAGCAAATTAAGAATGTCAGGGGTCAACATGATTTACAGGGAAGAAATCTTGTGAAAGAAACTTGATTTTCTCTTTTCCTTAAATTACAGGTTTGGTTGATAACAGCTACTAAATAAATGTAAGATAATTTGCCTTTTGTAGATTGGTTGATCATTTGCAACACTCTCATAAATTATGACAATAACTAAGAACATGTGAAGTGTCAGGTAAGTGAATTAAGAACTGACAAACTGGCAAGTTTCCAGTAAAATAGAGACCTCAGTAAAGATTCATGAGAAATAGAAGTGTAACCAGGTCCTGATACTGCAGTCAACATCACCCAGATGCTTTTTCTAAGGTGTTTTGTGTAAAACTGACTCAAATTTTTAAAAAATGGGGATGTCATGGTTTATAGGCATGCCGACTGAAGCCGGTTTTGTACCACTGCCTCCTCTGCAAGTGGCTATGAAAAAATATCACCATATAACCAGGCTGCAGCTCATCCCTCTGGGTTTACGGAAAGCGCGTGTGGGGCAGGAGCTCAGCCTTGGGGCCTCTCTCTTGGTTGTGGAAGAGGGACAAGTGCTGTGGTTGGATGCAGAAGAAAAGTTCATCCGAACTGCTCCACTTCGGTGCCCGTGCAGAGCCCCAGATCCCGCTCTGATGCTCCCGGATCAGGAGATCACTTGCTGGCTGGAGAACAGCCGTGTGCCCCTGTGCATCACTCCTGGAAACCTCCCAGCCCTGTCTGCTGCGGGACCCAGGGGAGCACAAGAACCTCGGCGTTTCAGATTCTGGTTTTCGGTCACCAAAGCAGTTGTGCTGGGAGTATTTAGCACAGCTGAGCACTTCGTCTGTGCTCTGGCTGCTTTTGTTAGACAGCATAAAAATAGAAAGCCAAGAAGTAAACATGGTGATGTGTTAACATCCTTACACAATGAGATTTCACATCTCTGAGAACTTGGGCTCCAAATTCCTCTTCTAGGGGAGGAAGAAGAGCAGGAGAACACCTTCATCTAGTAGGAATAGATCCCTCAAAATCTATTTACATTAGCAGAGGGTCTGACCATGTGCATTTATTCTGCTCTGTGCAATTACCACTCTTGCCTCCTGGTAATTTTTTTACTATCTATGAAGGATTACAAAGCCATTAACCTGGAAGAGAAAAAGAGAAAAGCAGGGGAATGTGGGAAAGACTTTGAACACGAAATTCATTCACCAATTAGAGGCAGAAGTGCGTGTTCAGAAGGTTAATTAACAAAAAGTCTGTCTCAAGGCAACTTCTGCTTACTGCTAATGGATACCATGAAAATTCATAAATTCGCTGCAGACTGCTGCGTGGGACCGCGACTCTCTGCTCCTTCGCAATGGAAAGGTAGGGGGTGGCCAGAAAAAACCCTCATTCAAATGAAGGGGTAAACTCCTGCTGACTTCAGCGAGGCAAGCTTTTACACGCTGTGTCCTTGTCTGTCAGGGACACACATCGCCCCATGCTCAGGGACAGGTTTAAACTGCAGCCTTTGCTATTTGAAGAGAAACTTAAAGCTCTTGACCTAAAATTAGTGCTGCCAGCTGCATTTCGGGCAGCACACCAGCTTTTGCTTTGCTCTTGAAGTGAGGCAGGAAGGTCCAGACTACAAAGGCTCCCGATGCCCCAGGGAGCTGCTCCCACCGAGGGCAACTGCATGCAGGCATGGCCAGCGTGTGATGGGCAAGAGATCCAAGAGCTCATTCGTGTCCAGGGAAGCTTTCCTAGGAATGGCTGTACCCCGTCAGGCAAAGGGCTGCCTGGGCAGCAGTGCCTCTCCGCACAGCCAAAGGGAATTCCTGGAGAAAAATGCTAGAATACCCATTTGCCCTGTGTATCACCAGCCATTCGCAGCTCAGGGGCTTCCTGAGGTCTCTGTGATTTCCCTTTGCTAAACAGCCTTTTGCAAATCAGCCCAGCTGCTCCTTGAACTTGGGATAATTTTTATTATGCACAACATAGCGTTGCACCAGAGAGATATAAGGCACATGGAGCCAGGTTCTTCTTTCCTTTGCCAGGGTACAGTGGGTTCCCCAATACTGGTGGAGGCAGCGAGGATTTAGGACACCTGTATTTGAAGGGCTTGCTGCATTTGAAGACTGTTATAGATCAGCTCATGCTGAGTTTTCCTTCGGGCCTTTATGCAATTACTGTGATTTCTTGGCACTGAGCGCTAATGATTCACCTGAGTTGAGTCATGCACAAAGAGATGTGGCTCTGGAAGGTTTCCCACCGCGATTGCTGTGCTCAGCAAGTCCGTGAGGTGAATACAAAGGATCTTGCAACTGTTAAGCCTTCTAGGGAAAAGGAGAGGCTTTAAAGAAGTTCAACAGTCGCCTGCACTGATCACAAACATGGACTTTGTAAATCAAACTTAGCTCCTTTGCCAGAGAAAAGTTACTTCTGTCTACGTAAGACTTGAAGGGAGATGGCGTAGCTAGAAGGCCGGGTTTGAGGGACAGGGGTAGATGTTGGGAAGGTGGGATGCATTTCTGTGAGAACTATAGAAGCCAAAGAGCAACACAGAAGTGACTCCAGAACACACTCTTCTGCAGCAGACATGGTGTAAATAGCATAGGCTGGAGGGATGGATAAAAACCTGGTTAGAAAGACAGAAGGCAGAGGCATGCCAAGAAAGCAACAGAGACGCAGCATCATTCGACATCCCTGGAAACATTCAAGGCCAGGTTGGACGGGGCTCTGAGCAACCTGATCTGGGTGAAGATGTCCCTGCTCATTGCAGGGGGGTTGGACTAAATGGCATTTGACAGATCCTTCCAACCCAAACTGTTCTATGATTCTATGATTTAGAGAGCAAAGTGGCTGTCAGAGCTGCAGGTGGCGTTACCCGTAAAAACAGAGAGTGGAAGAAACTACAGCATTCACCAGCTCCTGATCCAATGCCCATTTCAATCAGCAGCTAAGCTGCTGCTCTCTTCAGCAGGATGCAATGGGACATGGCAGGGGGTTGCAAGATTTTGCATAAAGTTGGATGAATAACTCTGGCAACTCCTCCCCTCACCACTTCTATGCAGCCGCTCTATAATCTATATGAAGTATTATTGATTTCTTTTCTATTAACCAAACGACACATCATTTGGCCCCACCTGTGTCCATGACATACATTAGTGGCAATGCCTCTGATGTCTGTACTGTCTTGCTGAAATTACTGTCAGTGTAAACTGAATGCTACCCACATGCTTTCAAGGTGGGACTGCAATAGGATACCCAGAGGATATGGGAATGAGGCAGGGCAGGAGACGAGGAATCAGCCCTGCAAGTCCATGGGCAAATATTGACACACACACTTACACACCCAGTGCACAAAACCACCCCAGATACAGATGGGAGTGCATCAGCCCACGAAACTCAGCAACCCGCAAATGAGTTAACATCTTGAACAGGCAAAATCCAGAGCAGCCTCGGTGGCACAAACATTTCTGCTTTGGTTTTCAAGATCAGATGTGAAGACCAAGCTCCTGACAGATCTTCCAATCTTGGTGAAACACAACACATGGCTAGGGTTTCCAAAGAGAGAGGGTTGCCATTGTTTCATGCAAGCAAGACTTTTTTTCTTCTTTGCCCTTCTAGTCTTTCCTAGAAATAGCTAAAAAGAAACTTGGCTTCAGTCATGGGCCTGGGGCAAAGAGAGGATGGAGGGGTTCAGCACAAATGACTAAGCCTTAAAGAGAATATAACTAAGTGAAAACAGGTTTATGAGAGGAAGTTAGAAGTAGCACTGCCAGCTTCACCTATAAAAGGTATTATGTCAACCGAGCTCAATATTTTGTGGTTTCAGTCCTCTCCAAGATTTATAATAGGCTGCGAACTTGTTGCTTCATATATTTGATCATGTCAAGAGATATTTGTATTTAGAAAATCATTTGGAGAGTGCCCAAATGAAATAAGGGATTTAAAGATTCCCTTGTGTATAATGGACTTTGTAAGTTTCTGCTTCTGCTGTGATTCCTTCAGCTGTTTCAACACCAATTCTGTACAGGGTAGCATATTAATATTGCAATTATTGGTTTTACATATAAAAATATGCATGTGTGTATATACTAATGAATGCTTAATCAGAATACAAAACAAACCCCAAAACACCCAGCCTTAAAGAATCTAAGAATATGAACTCTATTTTATGAAAACTAAATAAATGTACTGTAATGTAGCCTACCAGTGTAAATGTAACCTATACCTGTCTAGCCATCTTCCCTTCCAAAAATAAATAAAATAATTGTCACAATCCCTTTTATACTGAAAACTGTGCCTGCACAATATAGGGAGATGGGTGAGGAATCGTCTCGCATAACAATGCCAGTATAGTTAAAGAGGTATAAACAGAAATGGAAAACGCTTCTTCACCTGAATGATTACATCTAGGGTGCAATACAGAGCTGAAACAGGAGCAGGGAACATCTTAAAATGAGCCCTCCTGTGATGGCCAACCTGCTGTGGGGCACACAGATGATCAGTTCCTGTCAGAGCACTCAGTCAAAATTGCCTTATTTGGTTTTCTCACTGCTCAGTATTTCATGTCCCTTCCTCGAAAAACAAATGCTCTCAAATTTCAAGTCCTTTTCCCTTCCCCATTTCATTTTTTTTTAGCATAGGCTTCCTTAGGTATAGGACAAAGCTTAGCTGTCTCTCACATTGAGCCTGGTCCTGCGTTAGCCTCAGGCAACCACATCACAACACCCCACATATAAACAGATCTGGCTCTACCTTGAAAATCACTCTGGGCTTCTCTTCCCAGTACTCATGCCCACAAGGATGCTCTTCCAGCCCCAAGAGTTAGAGGCTGGCTCATTCCCAGCCAAAACTACTCATGGGACAACCTGGATCTGCTGATGCTGGTGCCAGCACTGAAGCCAGAAGCCAGATTCACCCTTCCAGTGCATGGTCCCCGCACCACAGCACACTGCGACAGCGTGGCCAGAGGTGTGTCTGCAGCCCATTCAGCTCCAGTTTGCTTGACTGGGCCACACTGGCCATCTCCAATACCTTTGCATGAGAGGTGATGGTGGAAGAGCGTGCTTCATGCCGTGCAGTGTGACAATACCCTGGAAATAGTCGTCCCTCCTCTTCCTCGCTAGGGCTGCTGCCTCCAACCTGGATACTCCTCCTTTGTGCTAGAGCAAAATGCACAATGGGCACATGAACAAAGAGAAAAAAAGAAGAGCAAAAGACATTGGTTTAGCCCAGGAGAGGTCTCCAACAGCAGGACTGCTCCCTTCAGTGGCCACTCCAGCTTCAAGAGCTCCTGTCTCATTGCTTCCTCCTGCATTTATCTTCCTTTCACACAGAGGACCTGACTGAGCAGAGTGTCCCAGGCAAGGTCTCACCAGCCTCTGTACCATGGCCTTCATCCCTCCTTATATCTACTGGAAATACATCCCCACCCCTTACATCCTGGGCATGTTGGTGGCTCAGAGAAGCCACTGAGGTGTAAGCAACTATTTCATGGCAGAAACTGTGTTGTTATTCGATGAGCTCATGCTCATAGCAACTGAATTTCATCCTCTACTCCTACTCTTTCCACCTGTGGCCCACTGGGACACACCATCTCCTGTGTTCTGGCAACGGTTTCCCATTCTCCTTCTCAAGAAACAGCTCCAGCAGCTTCCTCCAAGGCCTTCCCTGCTGCTCACATTGCCCTGGCCAATTCTTTACTCCATCAAAACACTCCTACTAATTCCCATCTTAATGCATAATTTCCCAAATGGCACTTTATCAACTGCTCTGAAAGACAAGGTGGGTAATGTACGGGTGCAGTAGATCTTATCTGGAAGATCAGTTCTCTTGTCAAAGAAAGCTAACAGGTTAGGCTGGCATGGTTGACTTAGGGTAAGCTCTGTTGGATGTTATCTCATTTTGTATTTGCTTCCATGTCGGTAAGTGCTCATCCCTTCAAAGTTTCTTTGAAAGCCTTTCATCCCACTGAGGTGAGATTAATCTAACCTGTGGCTGTCCTGATCTCACCCTTCCTCTCCGCTCGCTTCAGGTTTGTGCACAAACGGAGTGTGTTACTTGCCCTAATATGTGCTCTTCTCCAAATCAGAGTCTATGTGTTGCCTTCCTTTAATGCAGAAGTTTTCAGCTATGTTTTGCCACACACTTTTAGCAGACAAAAGCAACAAGCAAAACAAAAACCCACCCTGATAACAGGGTGGTTTCAGTACTTTGTGGGACCCTACGGGAAAGGTGGGGAGGGACTCTGTCAGGGAGTATAGTGATAGCATGATGGGTAATGCTTCTAAACTGAAAGAGGGAAGACTTAGATTACATTTAGGAAGAAATTCTTCACCATGAGGATGGTGAGGCACTTGAACAGGCTGGCCTGCTCCATGAGCTGCTCTACGCACATGCGCACACACAGAGCCAGGCTTGCAGTAGACTTTCTGCAAAAGGAGGTAGCAAAAGAAAATCATGTCTGGGCCATGACTTTGTTGGAGAGGGGTGGTTTGCTAGCTGAGGAAAGCCAAAATGCTAAGGTGCAGTGGGGCAGGGAAGGAAAGTATGGCATCATTTCCCCTGTCCAGGTATTGGAAGGTATTATGTTGTCATTGGCCATGTGTCCACCCACCTGTCATGTTTATACAGCTCCCCATCATCTTTTAGATTAGCACTCAGGATAACAGGTTTGTTCCCTTCCGAGGCAGCGAAGTTAGCCTGTTTTCCATTTTACAGGAGAAAAACTAAGGCACAGGGGAACCAGATTTGTGTCATATAATAGCATAAATATATATAAAATAGCCACTTAATGGCTATTTTAAAATCTTCAGCTGCACTCTTCGTTATGCACCATTTTTAACAGCGCAGTGAAAAATCAAAACATCCCAGAGCAGGAAAACTGCTTACTGTTACCGAAAATATAAAGTAGGTTTTCACTGTAAAAGAAAAAGCCCCACAACCTCAAAGGTGGTTTCACTTACCTTTTCTCATTAACGAAAGACACCCATAGTCAAAACACACCCCTTACAGACATCACTGTAACCTGTAAGTACATAATACACATTTTAATTCATCTTAAGGTGTTTGTCTGCAGCAAATCTTCCATTTTTAACACACCTCACCATTTCAAAACATTTGACATTATGAAATGGTTTGCTCTCTATTTCCCTTAGAGTTTTATAGTTGAGAGCTGCCCAAGTGCCCCACAGAAAGTCTCAGCCCTGTGGGGTTTCCAGTGCAAACTCCTGCTGAAGCCAGCCCGGACTGGGAGCAAGCACTTACTGCCTGAGTTTGCATTTGCTTCCTTAGCTGGCATCTTGTGCTGCCTTTTACCATGAACTTCATGCAGGGTTTTTGCCCCTTTGCTCTGACAACATAATTTTTCCTAAGGCAACCAGGCAAGAGACGTGTAAGTATTACCTTAAGTACACACTAGAGGATGCTCTTGGGTCATCATTGAGAGACAAACTGCTTTTGTCGATCTACAGCGCTTAAAGACTTTTTGAGGCTCAGAAAGTGTTTCAAGGCTTAGCCAAAGCTTAGACGGTGTTTCAAGGCTTAGAAAAGATCAGAAGAAAATGTTCACATAGGGACAAAAGTGTAATGTCAGTGACAAAGCAGTGACAAAAACTACTCCACCTGCTTTTGCAATGCTATTGCCACTCGATATACATTTAAAATTTGCATGCAGGGACTTCGACAAGCCAAATAGTTTGTTGTTGTTGTTGTTTTTAATCACCTATTCATTATACTTTACACGGGACATAATTTTGACAGATAACATGGGATAAAGGACTTTTGCAAATCCTCACATGCTGTAATCATTCTCGTAGACAACAAGGAAGGAAAGGAGGAGATTTGGGCTGGTTGTGCATTTCTGCAGCGCTGTGAAGAAGCACCCACTGCACTGCAGCACTCAGTTCCCACTGGGCAAGGACTCCCGGGACTCGGCAAAAATCCTGAATTTCAGCCTCAGGGACTCTGCTCTCAGGCCCTGTCCTCCCAGCAGCTCTTGGGGTATTGCAGGGGTATTGCAGGGGTGGTTCAGGGTGCAAGACGCCCTCACACAACAGCCTGGAGGCTGGAGACCAGCAGAAAGCGCTCCTGTTGATCCAAGATTACATCTACATGTATAATCCAGACATGCAGCGGTGCATTCCCATCCAATGGTAACTAGGAAACTTCCGCAGAGATCTGGTTTTGTACCAAACACTTGTTTGTCATGGCAATAGTGTCTTGCTCTGCCATGGATTTATTTTGCTGGTTTGAAAGACCTTCTCTAAAAACCCTCTTTTCAGCAAACTGCCTCATTTTGCAGGATGAAACTCGTCGCGGCTCACTGGAACAAATCCAGTGTAACAGAACACCTGAATGCAAATTCAGACTGTCAGGTGAGGTTCAAACTAATAATAATAATAATTTTTTAAAAAGGATTTTAAATGCAGGGCTTGCAACTTCAGGAGGAGATGGAAAACCCAGGGGGAATTTTTGCTTTTTAAAATGGTGCTGGCATTCTCAAAACAAAAGAGAAAGGAAAACCCACCATAAAAAGCCCCATTAATTTCAATATGAGGCGACTAAAAGATGCCATGTCCGTAATAACCACGTTAAAACTCCGGCTCGGGTGACTCTTCAGGGGACCAGCACCTGCAAAGCTGCAGCCAGGAGAAACCTTTCCCAGGAGCAAGTGTTGCTCCAGCATTCAGCCCGGGCAGTCCGTCCAGCAGAGCTTATTTCACATACAAAACTCTCTGTACTTTGCTCCTGTCTGAAGGGAAGGCAGATTTTGACCTCTCCTGCAGCACGAAGTCACGCATCAGCTGGAGCGGTGGGGGAAGCCACCAACGCCTTTGCCACCCACAAACAGAACCATCCAGCCCAGTGCCTCGTAGCGCTGATGTGACCCTGAGGAGGGAGGTAACGTAAACTCTACTGCTGCTGGAACTCCTCCAGTGGGGAAGTTTGCGCTGCTGGGTGAACTAGTGGTGGGAAAACCAATTATAAAAGCAGATTAATGGTGTAACTGGTAGTCACGATGCTCACCTAGGATGTGGGTTACAATTCAAGACCTTGTTGCAGTCCAGAGAGCACATTAATCACTGAAACTGAAGCTGAAACTCCTGCTCTGAACTTCAGACCCCTCATTCAAATTCAAACCTTTTTCCTCGGAAATTCTGTTTTTTTGTATAAATCACCAGATACCTTTTCCTCCCCCAGAGATGTGCGAAATGTTTAGCCTAAGCAGCTCCATGTGGTAACAAATCCCAAAGGCTAATTGTGTGGAAAAGCATTTCCTTTCATCAGGTTTAAATTTTCTGCCTTTTTAGCATCGACTGCACCCTTCTCCTTGCATCATGGGAAAGCAATGTTTAATGCACAGAGCTGGAAAGAGCCCAAGACCACCAAGCCGTTGCATGAAGACCAGCGGGCTGCCAGCAGCTTTAAACAACTGTTGATCACCACCACAACCGAATTCCAAACAGATTACCAAAAAAGGCCAAGGCCAAACCTCTTATTTCTAGGCTATAAAAACAGATTCTTCCAACTGTTGTTACGGTGAGGAATTCAGCTTATTTGCAGATGACATACAGAGCGGAGCTGTCAGGAGGAGAACACCCAAGACTTGGGAAGTTGTACCTTTCTCCCTTATTCTGCCTGGGTCGTTGCTAACATTGCAACAGTTTTTCAGAAGAAAATGTCAAATCAATCCTCTTTTATTTTGAAATGAAGCAGTAGTTATTCTGACTTTCCTGAGCAGCATCTCTGGAGTGTCTTTGCCATGTGAAGAGGTTTCTTCCCCCCTCTCCAACTTCGCTTTGTCCTCCCAAGCACCCACAGGGGCTGGTGGCTCTGAGGGCACGTTGGGAAAAGCCAGACCAAGGGATGAAGGGAAAAGCTGGCCGTGCCCCTACTTTGCTCTTGCTAAGGAGCAGCAGCAGCTCTGGACAGAAGTTGGTTCAGGCCCACCAGCCCAGTCTGATCTGAACAGCTTCAGGCCCATCTCTCACGGGAGTGAAACTGGGATGGTGACACAACAGGCAGCTCCAAACCACGCAGCCCACATCAACCTGCGGGCAGGGGCTGGAGGGCACTGGATGTGGCTGTGCCATAGCAAGGGGGGTTCAGGCTCAGGCCCCCTTTCCTGATGCCACCTCCTTATAGGTGCTCAGCCCCCAGCCTATGCCAGAGGTTGTCCCCAGGGATGGGTCAGGATGGAGCACAACCATCTTTGCCTTAAGATATCCAAAAACAGCCTTGTAAAAGAGGTTATGCACCTGAATCCAACCTTTCCAAGAGCCAGGAGAGCACCAGCTATGCCAAGCATCCCCGTATCAGGCCTCCAAACACATTTTTGCTCGAATTTTTGAAGGAGGATAACTTAAAAATGGCAAACTCGCCAACTGGCAAATAAGTCAAATCCGTGCAGTTTCCCCAGCTCATTCACGTGGCTGACACTGGCCAGTGAAGCCATCACTCCCAGTTCCACCTGCTTCTGCCCAACGTGCCCCTCTGGCCATGCCCATGTCAAGCCCTCTCCTGGGCACAGACCCACGTGTGCTGGGCAGCAAGGGCAGCAGGTTGGGAAGCAGCAGAGACTGTCCCCAAGGGGCTTCTGGAAAGTTTCCTTCCTTAGGGTGAGGACTCCTGAATCTGGGCTCTGCAAAGCGAGGGCAGAGAGACTGAGTTTGTCTCCACAGGGAGAGCACCGCAGTGTTTTATCAAACCAGGTAAGGCAGAGGTTGCTCTTGTGCATGCAGCTCTGCTCACCTTGCTCCCTGCCCAGCCACTACCAACAGGGATGAAATAACCAGCTGATAATCCTAATAAAAATGCAATTAAAAATCAAGCGTTACCACCCAAATCCAATGTACAGGGTAAGCTTACGGCAGATTAGTTGGCAGCTCCCGGCGATCCCGTATTCACATGCATAAACTCCACTTTTCTAAAATAGCTGTTCCTGTAACCTGGATCCTCAGATAAACCGGCACTGCTTTGCTGCTTTCCTGAGAAGATGTGGGGGACAAATGCTCATCAGAGGCAAAAGAGCTCTGGGATAAATCCCCTTTCATTATCTGTAAATGTAAATGGAAAGGCTTCAAAATAAGTCAGTGCAGAAAATATCTGGCTACTACACATGAAAACGTGGTGTTTGGGGAAGTTATTGGAAGGGCAGCAGCCTTCCCAAGGCCCCAGTCTGCTTCCATTTAAATCAATAGAGATGAACCTCAGCTAAACTACTATACTTAGCAGATTCAAAATCTTTGGGTGAAAGAAAGTACAACTATGATTTTTGCAGGTTTATGGCCAGGAAAATTTAACCAGGTTATTGTAATGGAAACAGTGTCACTCATATCACCACGGGGACAATGCCAAAGTTGTGGTTGAGATGCAGCTATGAATATGCTTTTTCTGGGTAAAGCAAAAAATATACACTTTTGGCTCAACAATATAGCCAAACACAGGAATAAGTAAATTTCAAAAGTCAGAGTTTTGAAGGTTTATTTTTAGTTTCTAAGGGTTTTTTTTTTTTTGCTACTGAAGTTTGAAAATTGCACTTTTTCAGGGAGGGAGACAGACTGGCTGAATTACAGTTTTGAATACAATCTCCTTATTTAACTGCTCTCATTTCCTCAAACAAAATTCCTCTAGGATAAGAAAATGCTCTACTTCATCCATCTTCACAGTTATCTTTGCTTTAAAAAAGTTTCCCCGTTAAGTTCAACATGAACGTCTTTCTGTACACGTCCCACACACATTCAGATGGGCAGTTACGTGCGTTCATAACCTCAGCAGTTAAAATTTTGTTTAAACACAACTCACCTCAGAGAGCTCCAGAACAAGCCAAATGTGTTGCCTGCTGTACACAAGCTTCAAAGCAAAGGCTGTTTGCATTCACATGTCATTAAAGACAATATTGATGAGTTAATAAGAGGTAGAAGTGGAGCAAGGCATCAAACACTTGACAATAATCCAGGGACAATTTTATATTGAGAAAAGAGCTGCTCTAGTCAAAAGAAGCAAAAATAAAAAAGAAGTTGAAGCACAAGCAGATGCTAAGACAGCCTCTGCATGCAGAGGGGGAGACGAGGGAAGAAACTGAGCTACAGGTTCTGCTTGTTGTCAGCTAAAACCAGCTGAAGATAATTTTCCCATCCCAGCTTATTTCCCTTTCTTTATGCTTATGATGCAAGTACAGATTAACATGATTTTAAACAAAACCTGAACTGTTGCATGAATTCGAGTTCTACAGATAGTCTTGAGGGGAAAAAAAAAAAAAAAAGTTGAGTGTTTGAAAACCCGGTATTAATACAACTGGTTTCTTTAGGAGTGTGGAGGTGATTTTGTTACATTTCTCTCTAACAAATAGCCAAATGGATATTATTGCCTTGTACCTCAAAGAGTAAGAACTTGATGAGACTCAGCTTGAGGCTGGGAGAAAACCCACGTTCTGTCAACATCTCTGAGATACTTTCAAATCCATCTTTCTTCTGCTTTTTCTGTTGCCTTCCCACTGCTTTTCTCCAGCTTCCTTGTATAAAGGGGCCTCTGCTCATGGCACCCTAAGGTGGAGGGGCTCGTCTTGGCTTGCTCATAACCAGCTGTCCCTCCTGGGCTGGAATGAGAAGCTGGTTTGGGTTAGTTCAGCTTGTTGCAGTTTTGTGCACGCACGAGGTTTGAGGAATCACCCAATAGGCCCAGTTTCACTTTTTTAAGGGATTAAGAGGTAGTATGGAAACCAGCACGTCAAGAATCCTCTGTGACCTGGGTTTCCTTCTCCCACATCCCACACAACAAATGTTTCATGCCCTCAATTCAGTTTCTGGGTCACTCTGGCACTTCTCCCAGCCCCAACCCCAGTAGCAGGGTATATGGAGCAGCTCAGCACAGGGACTAGACCCCGCTCCATCATCCCACCCCGTTCAGGAACTCCCATCCCCAAGCAGAGCCCGGTTTGGCCAGAACCCAGTTCATGCAGGGAGCCCATCCCCACCATCTCTCCTTGCTCCATCACCACTTTCTGCACAGGTGGAAGCACCTCACAGTTGAGTCTGCAGGGCCAGGCACCCAGGGCAACATTCCATCCTGCTGCTGGGAACAGCAGAATGCTCCTTCATTTCACAGGACCCATGATTTCACCCAGGAATCTTCTGCTGTTTGTTTTTCTAGGGAGAGGGGGATTTCTGTGGGAGATGGCAGTACTGCAGAAGTGACTTCAGCATTATTGGCTCTACCACAGCCAAGAGACAAACACTTTCTGCTATTTACCCCTCAAACTCTGGTCAATATTTACTGTATTGCTCTCAATGCATTACTGAAGACGTTTACTCACATCCGCTGCTTGCCAAAAAGCAAGTTAATTTAGCTCGGTGATACAATTCAAAGCAGTTTGAGTTACCTACGTCCCTGCCTACTGGTGTCCAGACAGACACCGCATCCATCCACACATGCATTAATAAAGACTTAAAAATAGACCATTGATTCCTCTAGACCTGAAAGAACACATCTGATTCCAGGAAAGCAAAAGACCCAACAGGGACAACCTCAGCCAAGGAGGTGTACAAGGCAGGTGGTTTTCCTAATGTATCTTCAAGTGGTGGTGGCCAGGTCCTTCTGCTCTCCTGGAGCCCATGGCTGGGGAGGGGGCACTGGAGATGTTCCAGCACGGCTGCCACCTCAGCTGGGCTTAGGTGCTGATGAACAGCAGATCAATTATTCATCAGCTAAAAGGCAGACCTCTATTACAACAGATGTTTCTCCGAATGTTTGACACTGCCCATTAACTCACCCTTTAATTTTAATTGCTTAACTAATGGGTATGTTCAAGGTTAAATGAGTTTAAATCTTCATTCTTCTCTTGAGCTGTTTAATATAAAGACACCACCCAACCTGATGGGGAAAAGGGAGGGAGAAGGAACCGAACCAAGTATCATTGATGGGATACAAACAAGTGGCCGCTTAATCTTCCACACACCTGTCCAGGGTTGGGCACAATGCTCGGACACGGTTTTCTGTAGAGCAGAGAAGTGATGGAAGGATCCCTCAGGCTGAAGGAGGCCATGGGGTTGCAAAGCCAGGCTGGACCTGGAACCGCAGTCAGGAAGGAGGCAGCATGGGGCGAGCAGCCTTCCTGGAGCCAGCACAGAGGACACACCTGCTCTTGGAGGTGGGAAGTGTTTGTTTCACACACGCTGCTTAGGTAGCCTCCAAACTGAGAACTCAACTTATGTAATTTAGGTTTTTTAAGTCATGGCAGTGTTGGCCTGGCATGGTGCTCCTATGCTTCCTCCTATAAACATTTATAGCCCATCTGAAGAGTGCACATCACTGGCCAAGCTGGGAAGGAGCTCCTGAGGAAGAGGAGACGTTCACCTCCCTGCCTGGGGCTGCAACGAGGGATTCATCTCCCAGAGGATACCACCCCCAAGAAGTGCTGGGCTGCAGGGCAGGGGATGCGGTCCCTGCCTGCTGCTGCCATCGCACCCTTCTGGCTGATTTCTCCACTCATTTTGTGCCAAGTGGGACTACACAGCTGGTGCTCGGCAACTTAGTAAAATCACAAACACACAAATATCTGCAGCATGCATAGCTATGGTCTTGCTATCTGCCAAGCCAGTAAATACCATGAATTTCAGCTCTACAACCTGGTACCCCTGAGGAATGAGCAACATAGATCCTGCTAGTGCCACAGAAAGAAGCCTGCCCCTGTCCCCCCTCACTGTTCCCCACTGAAGGCGTTAGGATGTACCCACAGCAATACCCACCTTCACTGACAGGATCAGTCCCCTCGAGTCACACTAGAAGAAACATAAGGACACATCCTGGAGAAGCCACATCACCAAGCAGGAGGCTTTTCCTCAGCTCAGGAAGGCTCGAAGAGGCCCTTCACGTCTGTTGGGTGCAACATATATGGCACCATTTTTTCTAGCAGGGCCCATGGATTTATTTTGAATAGTTCAGATCTGCCCCCCAAAAATAAATTACTAGTACCAGTGGGAATAATGGGAGAGGCAGGACCAGACCCAGCGCTCCCCAGCCCAGGGAGCAGCAGCACCACAACACCCCCATCCCAGGAGGGACTTGACACACACGGTCAAGGAAAACACTTTATTCTCTGTGTCTTACCACACTAAGGGCATGAGTGAAGGAAAGCGGAAGCAGACAAAAGAATAAGCATTTTTTTTCAACATAGAGCAGAAAAGGAAGCACGTGTCCTCCCTTTCTGGCTTGCTTTCCTTCCTTTTGTCCCTCTTTCAAGAGGTGAAGTAGCAGAGGTCAATGCACACCATTCTCCAGGTTGTTCTCACCCTTCAGGATATGTTGGTCCAGATACTTCTTGTCTGTTTTGTGAATGATTTGGAGACTGAAAGGTGAGTAGATCCCATTCTAGGGCTAAAGGTGGCTAAGGCCTGGTATCTTTGCTGGTGTAGATCTAGCTCTATTCAGTCATCACGGCCAAAGCAGGCTGTAATGTTTGTACTAGGATTCTGTAAAAACCCTTTGGTTACATCCCTCACTCAGACTCCGGAGACCTGGTCTCCACTTTTTGTCCTGGAAACGTCCCAGGCCAGGCTGGACAGGGCTCTGAGCAACCCAATCTAGTTGAAGATGGCCCTGCTCATTGCAGGGTGTTGGACTAAGTGACCTTTAAAGGTTCTTTCCAACCCAAAGCATTCTATGATTTACCAAGGAGGTCATAACCAGTTACTTCAGTACCATCATGCATCAGCCACTGCTACAATCATGACCTAGACCATGCACAGGCCTTCTTGTTCAAGTGGGAAGAGCAAAAAATGTTAAAGGACATCAGCCTGTCCCCTGTTGGTACAACCAGCATTACACCACAGATGTCAGGCTCAGGGGCTGGCCATGGTTAAATATCCCTCCTGGTCCCAGGGCCAGAAGAGTTGGTCCCTCCTTCCTGACAGTCTTCCCCACCCCTGCATGCAGCAGGAATGTTTCCCAGCCCTTCTTCCCAGCTAAGCAATTATAAAGTGGAAAAAGCCTCTTCAGTTTAGTCTCTGAACTCAAAAGAAGTTCTTAGGGTTTGTTGTTCATTTTTTTCCCCCCAAGCAGGCTCACGAAGACATCCACTCATTTGATTTTGGCTCCAGCTCAGCAGCGTTCGGTAGGGACAACCATCAATCCTGCCAGACAGCCGATGGCACAGACTGCTAGGAGTGGGCGATCTCCATTTTTTGCAGCTACACTGCAATTTGCGTGGCGTTTCGACGCTCACTGGCGGGCAGCCAGGTCTCCAGCATCCTCCTCCCACCCAGAAAAGTGTCTCTGCAGAGCAAGGCGGTGCCAAGACCACGGCGTGAACCCTGCCAGTCCTGCAAATAGACACTGGATTGCAGAGCTGTCAATCCTACACATCGCAGTGTCGCAAAGTTCACCGGTGAGATTTTTTTCCCCCCCCAACCCACTGAGTTCAGCCTGAGTGGTGTTTTGATTTTATGGATGGTTCAGTGCAGCCCAATTTTCAGCAGAAAAGGGGAAGGTTGCACTGAGCACTGGCAATGTCAAGGTCCGGCTACTGGCTCACCGCTGCCCCTCGGCAAATATCAGATTTCTGAGTGCAGAAGTGAGGATTTCATTCTTTGTTCTTGAACTCATTCTTTCCATCCCAGGGGCCAGTGGAATGTAATCTCTCCAGATGCCAGCACCTCTTAGGAAATTGTAATATAGCAGCTATACACTGTAAGTGGCTTATTTGTACAGTGAGAAAAGAATAGTAATATCCTTGGGGGAAGGTTTTGAAACAGTGCGCAGTGACACAGTCCCAGGGACAGGCAGGATTTACTTCAGCTGAGGATCTGTCTCCAAACACACTCGTTTTCAAGAGGAACAGCAGAGCTGGCGTTTCATGTTTTGCTCTTGGTTTGTTTAAAGTCTTTTCTTGCTGTTTAAAACCACCAGTGCTTCCTTCCTGGGGAGGGAAGCAATGCTTTTAGGGTTACTGTAAATAATCACAGCCAGAACAATTGGCTGAGTAAATTATCCTGTCCGCTGACACTAACAGGCTCCACCAAGCTACTAGGAACCCGATCAGCTTTTTTTTTCCCACCCCTCTTGCTACTATTATAATAAAATAAAGATTTGTCAAAAGTCCCTCTTTGGAGCAATGCAAAAGCAATGCCTCGTGGAGAGCAATTCCAAAGAGCATTCTCAAAGCTCTCAATTGACCAACTTCGAACTAAGAGGTTTGTCGAGAAGGAAAAGCATGCAGGAGAACAAGGGAGCCCGAAGAGCCAGCTGACAGATTACCGCACGACAAAGCTAAAAGGGAACTCCAAACCTTGCCAGCGCGGCTGCCCACAGAGCCTGCCAGGAGACAGATGCTGCCTGGGGGATAACGTTCTCCAGGGCTGGGGAAACAGGTGCTTCTCAGCCCACCGAGCTGAGGACAAGGGGTTGGAGGGGCACCCCAAACCCATCACTTCTATAAGAAAAACCCCGGAGAGAGGCATAGGTCTGTGTGGAACCATTTTTTTCGAGGAAAAAAAAAAAATAGAAAAGAGAGAGAGAAAGAGAGAGAGAAAAAGAGAGAAATTGATTCTTACCCAGAAACTCCTTTGGAAAAAAAAAAAAAAACAGCTGCAAAAAAAATTCTGAGTCCTTCCTCCTTACACAAAGCGAATCATCACTTGCAGCAGTGGGATAGCAAACAGGTCAGGCAGGAGAAGAAAGGACACATAACTGAGGAATAAAGCAAGATGTTTTGCAGAATTAGGAACCAAACCGCACACATTCAGGATCTCAGTGATCTCCTTCTCCAAGCAGACTTTCATTAGTAACCAGCTCCGACAGCTCTGCAGCGGGATTACGCTGAGGAAAGGGCAAGTTAACACAGATGCATTGGTGTTAACATTACCCTTGAATGGAAGTAGCATAAACACAAAATATTTGTTTCGCTGCTACTGTGCAACATCTGTTCCTGATGACTTTCTCTCTCTTTCTGCTCTCCCTCCCTCGGGGTTTCAAAGTACACATGAAGAGGGAGAGGCTCGCAGGTAGCCGACAACGTTGTGCCCGCTCGGAAGTTGCGCAACCGCAGAGCCCGTTCTGCAGCCTCTATGCGGGCAAAAGTCTGTGCTGGAGTTTGCCCCACCAGGGCAGAGATTTGCAGGCTAGGGCCAACGAAACAGACACTTTCTACAGAAAGTGCATTGTATTTTCTGCAATTTGGTATTTCCGCATGTGAAAAATCTGTAAGTATGGCAAACGTGAACGCTTTTACCTGAAAGGCTGCAAATCTAATATTAAAAAATAAATCTGCTAAGGAAAGTATTAAGTATTTTTTTTTTAAATCGAATTTTAAACTCAAATTTTAAAACCCACTGAATCAGCTAGCTTTGGCCGCAATGCCAAAAGCCAGCGATGCAGTAAGTGCTCTCACTACATCTATATTTCTTCCACAGAACCCTTTAACGCCACATGGCTGTAAAAGCTGAGGGAGCTTGTGCCAGGTTATGATGTGGAGACAGGCTCTCCTAGGGAAACTCCCAGCACTGACATTTCAGCAACAAGGCTTTCAGATATGTCAACTTGAGAGGAGAATTAAGAGATCCAGATATCATGACTGTGCATGAGATCATCCTGGGGGACAAACTTGGGTTTTGTAGTTACATTCCTGATACCTACTCGTGCCCCCCTGTGCTCCGTCAGCTGCACACACATCACGTACCCTGAAGAACCAGTAAATTGAGAAAAAACACAGAGAAAAATGCATATTTTAAAAAAATTATTTTCCAAGATAAATCTCCTATGTCTCTTTATTGTGAAAGCAGTTGAATTTTTTTTGGGGGGGTTTGAAAGGAGTGAAACAAAAAGCCAGAACTTCTAATTTGAAGGTGAATAATAAAGCATTGCAAGAACTTGCCAGTATGCTACTGGAGGCACAGTGAAACACTGCAAGAAAGTCACTGTGCTCATATCGTACCTCAGAGGAGCGTTCAGTAAGTTTTGGCATCTTTTGATGTTTGCAAATACTGTGGCACAAAGTGTTGTCTGATCTTTTAAATTCTAGTTTTCCAAGCAGCAAGCCTTGAAAAAAACGAGCCAAATAAAGCAGGTGGCTTTTGTTGTTGAAAGTCTCGGGTGACTTTTTAGCCTAATTTTAGAATTAACAAGAGCTTCTGATTCTGCTGATGCCAAGGAGTTAAACGCAGCGCTCAGGAAGTATTGCAGCTTCTCTGCCCTGCTGGAACTTGGTGCTACATACATACATACATACATATATACAAACATGTACACACATGAACATATACATATATACATACGAACACCACCACACACTATGCTGTCCTGCACTGGTCCAGCTCCAGTCCAATGGGTCTCATAATCAGCCCTGGTGTAGCCCAGCCACTTTTCCTCACATGATGTACCTGAACACCTGCCTTTCAATTTAATGCAAGAAAAATTAGTTTCATTAGTAAGAGGCTAATTGGGTTATTGCTGAAGTCAGAACAGGACATTCATTTTGAAGGCTACAAGAAAGGGGAGGCAATGTAATTCGTGGGGTTTTTCCCCTAAAAATTTCAATGATGCTCGTTAAAAAGAGACCAAAATTCTAACTTAAGCAAAAGTGCAAGGCAAGGCACAGGAGAACACAACCTACTTTTGGCCAAGCAGATGGAGGTCCCTAGAAGTTTCCTGAAGAACAAACGTAGCACTGAGGTCTTAACCTTGCACATTTTACA
The DNA here is from genome assembly GCA_013399365.1 of Pampusana beccarii. Lineage (NCBI taxonomy): Eukaryota > Metazoa > Chordata > Aves > Columbiformes > Columbidae > Pampusana > Pampusana beccarii. The sequence goes on along the minus strand of VWYH01005416.1, from coordinate 126,245 downwards.
GAAGTCACTTCTGCGTGTATTGACCCAATGGCTCATTCCTCATGCTGCCCACCTACAGACAACAGCTTATGCGCTGCGGCCTCCTGTATCTTTATTGGCTATGAAATAAAACAACTAGGGGGCTTTCAAATAAGCTCATTCTGCAGGTTGGCTGCTTTGCCCAAGACTTTGCAACCAGGTCTGGTTTATAAATTGGCTCAGTTCACCACATAAACCCATTTTTACAGCTCAGTCACCACACTTCCAGTAGAGCTTCCCTTCTTCCCTCCCGCCTTAAGACCAGCATATGACCTGGGCTAGACATTAGGGGGAGGAAAAAAAGAGCTTTCCAGGCTAAGGGACAAGCGGGCACTGTGACAGATTGCCTGAGGAGGTTCCCACAAGCAGGTTAGACACATATTTGTCAGGTAAAGCTAACACAGAGTTCACCCTGCCCAGAAGCAGGGCAGACCAGATGCCCAGACAAGGCCTCTTCCCATCCTCTCGTGTATTTTGTGTATGTTCTTTGACAGCAGCAGGGCAAGAGGGATTGCTTACAAAACATTCTCAGGAACAAAACTGTTAGACGTGTAAGAGCATCTCTAAGGAAATGATTAAAAGGAAACCAGCTTCTTCTGACAGTCGATTAGACATCAGAAGGGTTGAAATCCTACTCACTGCCACTACCAAAACTACAATATTTTTATTTAATTTACAAAGTAAGGGATATAGAAGCTTCTGCTCTTCCAAATGTCACTGGCCCTCTGTAAAATAAAGATAGCTTCTGGTACATGAGAAAAGTCATGATCCATTCCTGGTCCTTGTTCACTGCTCATTGCCATAACCTATTGCACAGATGTGATGGATTTCTGAACATAAGATCTATTATGTTTCCTGCCAGAGGCTCAAATGTGTACAGGCTTTCAAAACACCTTGCCAGGCAGTTACTTTTTATACTGATGCAGTATTTGCCAGCAGTCACTGCCAAGCATTAGCTTGAGTCTTACCAATAAATTGGGAAGTTAGCACTGCTAATTAAATTCTTCCTATTATCTGAAAGATCATCCTCCCCACCATCCTAGGGCAAAATGCAAGCAATTCTCACAAGCGAGGACCTACCCCAAGGCAAATGAGTTGGAATTTGTGATACCCAAGGCAGAACTGGCATCACCTTTTCTGCCCCCCTCCTGCACCCAGAGCAGCCCCACAGAGCATTTGTTCTGCAAAATCCTGCTGGACTGGAGCTGCCTTATTGCCCCACGGGGGAACTGAGAACCTGATTTCCCCACCTTGGAGACCCCGTACTTATATACTTGGACTTTTGAGCCCAGGCTCTCTCAGTATGACCTTGGGAACAAAGATGGCACTGTCTCATTCCCGCCTTGTGCCTGCCAGACGCTGCAGAACATCACAAAGTGCAAGGGAGGTTCTTCCCTTCCACGGCCAAAGCCAAAACAGCCATTTCATAATTAACCACCCGGATCGAGCCAGACAAGCCACGACGACGAAGGTGAAGATCGCTGTGCTCTCTCACACAGCCTGCACCCCGTGGGGTGGCCGGGAGGAGGTCGGGGCTGACCCCAGCCCTTGCTCGCAGGCACAGCAGCAGATGCGCTGGGCTTCCCCATGGTCTCCCCCTTGCCTGGCAGATGCTGGCCTCTCTGGGAAAGTGCTAAATGGATTCTGCTGAATCACTGCAGCAGATGGTTCGTAACACCACCTGGATTGCACAAAAAAAAAAAAAAAAAAAAGAGAGAGATAAGGAAGGTTGGGGAACAGAGAGTACCTAGTGTGTGGACTGAGTTATCCCCAGGGAGAAGCAACCTGTGGATAAGGCCATTTGAACTTCTCTTTCCCCAAATTCCTATGTCACTGAGACTGATAACATCCCTTTCACAGCAATTTTGTCCTGAGGTCTACAACGTATATTGCTTCAAAGCCCCCTGCGAAAAGCCTTCAAAACCCCCTGGGATGCCAGGGCTCACCCTCTGGCACTGGAAACACTGGCAGCACCAGCCTTCATCCCTGCCTGCACCAAACTCCTCTCGCTGAGGCTGAGCACGTACCAGGCTCACGCACAGACAAGGCCCAAGAATATTAACAGGGGATTTGGGTGGGAGGGTGAGTTTGGTTTTGTTTGTTTGTTTTTTAAAAGCCAGGTTGGCAAGTATTTTTCTTTTCTGCAACAGATGATTTTGACAGGGCAGAGGAGCCAGCTGTGTACAGAAGCGTGCAGCTGTGCGAGAGGGAACAACAAACAGGAAACAGGTAACAATAACCGTGTTTGCTCGCTCTCCTCCTCTTAAATATCATTCGCGATTTTTTGTTTGTTTGTTTAATAGGGAAGAAAAGAGCCAGGCAGGAAGAGAGCGGAGGGCTACAGCACACACACAGAGGGTGCACACTCGGAAAGGGCTTGGCATCCTTCTGCAGCAGCTCATCCCCACATATAAGTAAGAAACCAGAATCCCTCCGTCCTGTCGTTACGAAAGACACCTTGCTGCACAAAGTTGCTCAATCTGCGGCACTTCCAGCCAGGTCCTTCCCGGCACAAAACACCAAGTCATTTGAGACAAAATGTTCTCTAGGCAGGTCGCTCACAGCCCCGTTCACCATTCCTCCTCCTCCTTCCAGGACAAGGCATTTTCACACACCAACTGTACTGTAGGCTCAACTCCATTTCACTTGAGCCCAGCTTTGTCCTACATAGGCTGTTTTTCCTGGGTCACACCTGCCATCGATTTCCTCAGATAACAGCTGCTGTTTCATGTTCTGCTGTTCACCTTCCTCAGCAAAACGGCACACAAAGATACTCACGGGCAAGCGAAGCTCAGGGTGGCACAATGCAACCCTGAGCTCCAGTAGAAGCTGCATGGTGACGGTACTACCAACAAGCTGGGCAAGACAAAGATCCCTCTACCCCTCCACCCCAACTACTTCTCAGGGGGGACCTCCCTCATTAACATGTTGGGAGGCTTTTTTCACCTGTAAGAATCTAAGTTAAGTAATAAATACAGTCAATCTGCACAGTGCTTCCCACAAGGTAGGATCCAACAGCCCCGGGGGCTTCATACGGGACATCCCTTTGGGTTAGCACAAACTTTCTTCAGTGCTTGGGAGGCACCGTGTCCAAACCTACACCCCACCACCCCAGCTAGGAAGCAGCTATTCCTCCATGGTCTCCAGCTGCACAGTTGCATTTGGTGACACATGGCCAGATGCACCCAGACATCCACAGCCACTCCTGTGCATACCAAGGCCAGACCACCTCCAGAAGGCACTTAACACTTCAAAACAAAAGCTAAAAATAAATAAAAATGTTTCACAACACTCGCCCCAAGGAGAACCGGGCCTTGCAAGGGCAGCAGGAACCCAAGCTGCTGGCATTGGTAAGACTGACCCTTGCCAACCTAAGGAGCCCATTACGTGCTGTACTCCTGGAAGATGACAGCCCTTGCAGCCTGGGGTTAGGACAGCAGATGCCCCCAGGGGTCACCCCCTTTCCCATAAGAAAGGGCAGGATTAGGCCCCATGTACCCACAAGTTGGCCAGAGGGACCCCATTCCTTATTCAGTACATACGCACCCCATACCCCCCTCCTCACCAGTATCCCCTTAGTGGCCTGGTTTCTCCTCAAAGCTTTTTATATTTCACATTCCTAAGATTTAATTATGTTATCAGAACAACAGGCATCAGGATTTGGAGTGCCAGAATTCACATTAGCAATTGCTATCAACAAAGAAAATGGGCACAGCATGCCCATGCCAGAGTAGATGTGGGCTGCTCTCAATCTACTCACAGTTATTTATAGCCTGTTCACAAGCCATCCACCTCCCAGGTTTAGCTTTGAGCTTGCTTCTTTCTGAGCACCCCCTCCCTCAAAGAAAAAGCCTTTTGCATCCCCATTCCCTAGCACAGCACCCAGATTTGGATGCGTTTAGTTGGTTTTGTTTTTTTCAGGTAGGGGAAACACCTTTGAATCTTCTTCCATACATCCGCAACAGCAGGAAAGAGTGAAAACAGAGTACCACAAACAAGCAGCTGCAGGGACATCTACCCCCAACAATGGTAGAAATAAAATTAAATAAATATTGTTTCTAACACTTCACCACATTGGAACAGGACTGTGGCTCATCTCCAGCAGCTCTCTGCCTTCCCCGCAGATGAGGATGGAGGCAGAAGCTCCACAAGGCAGGATGCACGCTCCAACGCGAGAAATACCTGCCTGTTTTGAGATGATTGCAAAGCAGCAGCTACATGATAGCAGGAGGGGAAGAGACAGCTGTGCCTCCACACCAGCATTAACTGTAATTTGCCCATCCCTCAACCAGCACCGTTTCAAGGCAGTCTGATTCTGCCAGGATCCTTCACCTCCAAATAATTAAGAAATACAAAATGCAATGCACGTAGTACAGGTGCAAACCTACCCACCAGCTTTTCCTCCCCTGAGCAGCAGCTGGCACGGGCAGCTCACACCTTCATCCTCCTAATCCCAGCTCCTGCTAAGCCCAACCCAAGTTTTAAGGAGGACATTAGCGGGACCTCAGCTCTCCCAAGCCTGGGAGAGATTTGGTGCTTAATAACCCCTTCATGCAAGTTCACCGACGTGGCTTGGGTCAGGCGTCAGGCTGGGCTGGTCTTAAGCTGGCTCAGAGCATCAGAGGGAGAGTTGAGCTCATTTAAACCTTCTTGATACCCTGGTTAAAATGCAGAAGTGCTGCTGGGTTTAGTCCTGCCCACTAACAAAACGCCCGCTCAGGCTCTGACTGAGGCACGGCAGCTCCTCACATGTCTATAACTCCACGTGGCCCTGAAAACAAAAGAAATATTAGAGTATATAATAATAACTATTAAAAAGCAGCACAGCCACCTGTAAAAGATTAATAATAAAACAATTAATAATAATAAAAAAACCCAAACACCACACCCCTTCCGCTAAAGGGAGGAGGAGGAAGAGGCTCAAGCTTACAACTCTAGCACGTTTTATTTTCTGTAAATTTATAAAGACAACAATCCTAGTCACGATTGTCACATTGTACAGCACATACCAATACAGTTGCAAACAGAACTCCACGCAAAACTAAGCACTAACAGTAGCCTGAATCACTCTTCCTGCGATTGTCGTATCTAGACTAACAGTATTACACTAACACTGAAGAAAAAATAGTTCACTATAAAACAGTGATAGAACGTTTTTATAAAATATATTCCATTCCAATAGCTTTTCTACATACTGTATACTATAAAACTCTCCCACAAAAATTAGTGTCTTTAAATATACATATTTAATCTGAACTGCACCAAGATTAAAAACAATTAAAAATATCAATTTTTTTTTTTTTTTTTTACATTAACTTCACAGTATTTGTTTGTAGTAGAAGACAAATCCAGTGTTTAAAATGCAGAGCAGGACTATCCCCTACAGAGACAGTAACTGCCCCACGGTGAAATAGTTTTTAAAAGAGACAAGCGTAAGTGTGCAATGTTTTCAGTACTTCTCTGTAGAGTCATGAACCATTTTGAAAACATGCTCTGAGCTATTGCAACTTAAAAAATAAGAGAGACACACAGAGAGACAGCCAAAAAAAAGTCACCTTAAGAACAAAAATAAGTGCAAACATTTTTTTTTACTTTAGAAATTCAAGCTATGAGGAGCAGGAACACAAATACCAGACTATGAGAACAGCGTGTTCATGATGTAGTCAAGAATGAGAAAGTCTTTTTTTTTTCCTTTTGTTTTTTAAAAAAACTTTTGCCCCATATTCACCGCAGTACAGAGCATGCTCATAGCATCAGTTTAATGAATTATCTCTATACTAAGATCAAACACAAACTTGTTTCAACTTTTCCCTGCTCCATACACTAACGATGTTCTTATGGCACATCCTATTTTATGATCTTAAAAAAAAAACAACAAAACCCCAGTAATTGAAGACTGAAATGCAAAAAAAGTGTCACAAGAATGCAAAATTAAGATTACCAGCTTCAGTAATGCTGACTCTATACATTAAACTCTTTACATGTTGTTCAACATGCAAAACCCATTGTTATAAAATTTAAAGTGAAGTGTAAATTAACTAGTTTTGAAATAGATTAACAGTAATAATTCCACTTCAAAAAAAAAAATCTAATAAATACTATATCAAGTATCTTCAGGAGAAAAAAAATAACTTAATTTTAGTAGAAAGAAAAATAACTTAATTTTAGTAGATTTTGTTCAGTGCTATTTCCAATCACAGCAAAAAGAAAATAAAAAGGAAGAAAAACTGATTAAGTAAAATAAGACCACAGTACCAAAGCCACTTATGTTCAAGATACAGTACTCTCCCACAACTTTCATATGTAACAGGTTCAGCAAAAATATTTTACAGTCGGAAAATTAGACTGAAAACAAAAAACCTCAAAACTATAAATAGAAGCAAAATTTCACATTACATGTACATTCATAGTTTAAGAGATGAATAATAAGAGGATGCTGTAACAAGTAGATCCTGATTTCCTTAGAAGAGGAGGAACTTATTTAAAAAAAAAAAAGAAATCCCATATTATTTATGTAGGTAGTGCTCAGGTTTTGGACCAGAGGGGGAAGGCATTGGGAATTCTTTTCTTCATAAGATGGATTACAGTATTTTAAGCACAACTTGCACAACTTTAAAAAATAATCTAACTCAGTGCTTCAAATTAATTTAAAAATAAACACCTAAGTTTCATAAAACAACTCCAGGAGTGTCAGGAAAGCCGGTGAAGCAATGCTAACGCAGCAGAACGACATGCAAAACCCTCAGATATTATTATTATAATTATATTTCAATCCTGTGTACATGTACCATGAATGGGTAATTTGACTGGAAGGGAATAATCTGATATTTATTGACATGCACAGACCCAAGGATGCTCTATTAGGCAAGTAATTGAGTTATTTGGAGTAAAACTTGTTATAGTTACAGGCAGCCTCAGTTTACAAACTAAAAAAAATACCTAGAAATGCCCCCAAATCCCTGAAAAGGTGGGACCCGGGGAAAAAGTTGGGCCATGTTTTCCCTCCAGCAGTTAAATCTTCATCCTGCCCCTTCAAAACACCAACAATTGCACAGAATTTGGTCCAGAGGGAATTACCAATTTCGTAGAGAATAAAATAAAATTCTGAGCTGCTGATTTTAGTGTAGCAGCAAACTTTTTGGACCAGATAGCAGGGTATCTCCTAACACATGTCGTATGAGTTGTAAGATTGCCCAGGAGCCTGATATCAAAGGGGGGGTTATTTAGTTGTTTTAGGGCTGCTGCCATCCCCGCACCAAGGGGGACGGGATCAGCCCCTCGGCATCGATATGGCAACGAAGATATTAACGCATCTCATGATTTTTCATATGTCCTACCACGCATCCTTCAGCATTTCAGGAGTGAACAGAGCGCAGACAGAAAGAGCTTTTCTGTCCACGTTTCATGCTCAAAAGCAGCTTTTCAGTAGGTCAGCCCACAGACGAGGATGGATGGGAAGGGAAAATTTAAGTCAAGTCCCAAGGCAAGAACTTCTCATTCGGATTTCAGGACCGTTTGCAGAACTATTCTGACATTAAAAAAAAAAAAAGAGAGAGCGAGAAATGACCAGTACCAAAGATGCAGCCAGGAATCCTCAACCCCCTTTACAATTGGGGCTAATTTAAGGGCTTGTCTAGCCTTAGAAAATAAGAGTACGGCCGCTTGCTCTGCGATATGCAGACAAGTTTCTCTACACTGAAATGTATTTAAATCATAGCTCATCTCTCTGGATGTTTCTACGCAACACGCAGAGAGCATTAGGGGAACTTAATGGAATCCAAATTTTTCTCCGGAATTTGCTGATAATCTTTTTTGAAAGTGGAGAAAAAAAAAAAAAAAAANAAAAAAAAAAAAAATTAAAAAAAAATAAAACACCAACCCTGACCATGAAGCAAGTACTTCCAGCATGAAAACAGATGCTAAATCACTGCAGAATTACTTAGATCATTTCACATTAATAATGTAACATGGGTGCGCAAGAGAAGACCTAAAGGACAGGGCCGAGAAGGGAGGACAGCAGGGGAAGTGAGGAGATGGAGAGGTGGAAGAATTGCATTAAAAGGCCTCTGGAGTGTATACCTCTGCATCTTTTTAAGATCGTATACCTGAAGTGAACATCAACAAAATAAAATAAAGGAGGGCGGGGAAATAAAATTCAGATGCTGCCTTACTTTCCTGTTTTGTCTTAAAAGGGGGGAGGTGGGAATAAAAAATAAAAAAAAAAACCAAAGCGTCTCAAACAACCAAGGACTTTACAAGGCCACAATGAAATTTGCGGATGTGTCTGTACAAATCCCCAGACTGCGTGAAGCGTCTCTCGCACCACTTGCACCCGTGGGGTTTCTCCCTGGTGTGCACCACCGCGTGGCGGCTGAGGTTGTGGGAATACTGGAAGCTCTTGCCGCACTGGCCGCAGGTGTAGGGCTTCTCCCCCGAGTGAGTCCTCTCGTGCCTCTTTAACGTGTACATGCAAGAAAAAGTCTTTCCGCAGAGGGTACAAGTGGGGACGGACCCATCGGGGGACAGGCGGGTCCGGGAGCCGTCCTTGTCGCGAAAGTGAGAGCTCAGGTGCAGCTGAAGGATGTGGGGGCTCGGGAACACCTTGCTACAGAGGGGGCAAATGCAGATATGCCCAGGAGGCACGAGGACACCCGAGGAGGAGATGTCCGACGAATCCATGTCGTCCTCGCTCTCATCTCGCTCTTGATCTATATCCTCCTCTCGGGCATGAGAGCTGCCATTCCCCGCGAACATGTGTCCTAACCCTGTCACTAGGCTTTTGGCTGAATTCCCAAAATGCTGACTCTCCGGACTCCTGGCTTCGCCGTCCTCCTGATCTGACAGCAAGTCTTGTTCATCTTTAACAAGTGGCTCGGTACCCTGCTGCTGGCTGTCGGAAGCCAGCTGTCCAAAGACATAGGAGGGGTGTAAGGAATCTCTCCCCGGCACGGGCTTGAAAGACAAATCCAGCGCACAGTCCACATCACTCGAAGCCAGGGGATGGTTAACAGACCTTTGGGACAAAGGTCCTGTGGAACTATTGACATTAGCCTTTGTTTTTCCAGCTGCTGCAGCGCACGGTTCTGCCTCTGTCGGCACAGAGCTGACACTTATATGATCAGAGGACCAGGCAGGGTGACTGCTGACCTTTTCTTTGCCTGCTGCTCTCTCATATTCTGCAACGCTGAATTTTTGTTTGTTTCCTGGGTCAAACTCGTGGACCAGGGGCACTCCGGCATCTAGAAAATGCTCCGCTTTCTCCAAACCAGCCGCCTCATCATTAATCTTCTCTTCCAAACATAATTCTTTATCTTTCAACTTGCCCTTGCAGACTTTCACAATGTCATACATGTGAAGGTAGCTAGCCGCAGCCAGCACATCTTCCACCGGGAGACTGTTGAATTCCAGCTTTCCCTCGTACATGAATTCGAGCAGCAGGCTGAAGGCAGGGGCTGTGACAATGTCACTGTTCAGATGCACAATATCCCTTTTGTCTAACTGGTCCCTGTAGAAAAGATGGAAGTACATACTGCAAGAGGCGAGAACGGCTCTGTGAGCTCTGAATTGAGCTTCTCCAACTAAAACAGTACAGTCACACAGGAAGCCCTGGTGACGCTGCTGACTCAGACACTGCAGCAACTGGCGGCTATGGTCTGGAAACTCCATTCTTCCTTCATAACCTGTTCAAAACAGGAAAAACTTGAATGCTACTGTAAACTAAAGCCTCCTAGCAGCTGTAACAAACAGATCGGCTTTTTGGTAACACAAGCCAAAGAAACAGCCTTGGAGATAACATTTACTGTTAATTGTCCGTAATAGTTTTATTGGGGGGGGGGGAAGGTAGAAAAAAGCCCCAACACAACACAACATGCTTCTCATCCTTTCGCACCTGCTCCGAACAGGAAAAACTTGATTGTAAGTAAACAAAAGCTAGTAAAGCAGCAGCCCCTCCAACCTTTGTTTCTCCCACTAAGCACTTTAGTAAAATTAAGAGGTGGAAAGCGCACACATACACGCACGAAAAAAAACCCAAACCATAAACTCCCAGGCTGTCTTCCTAGCAATGCTAACTCGGGGCATCTTCTAATAAAGCATATTACCCACGTCCCGCACATACACACCCGCACATTTAAACTTTATCCTCAGTCGTTATGCACCGAATCACAACAAAACAACCGCGGCTGGCGCTGGGGAAGCGGCGTTTTTTGCAGGAAAGGAGCAGGGTAGGGAGGGAGCAGGGTGGGGAGAAGCGGCCCCGCATGCGGGAAGGAGGGCAACGGGAGGGGGGTGGAAATAAAGGCAAAAAGTTTCCCTTGAAGTTATTAAAAGCCAAGGAGGAAAATAAGCGGCGTAAGGACAGGGAGAGGGCAGGGCTGAGGCTGCAGCCGGCTACCTGCCGCGGCCGGGCGCTTACCTTCCCGCGGGGCGCGGCGGAGCCGGCCGCGGGCGCGGAGCCGGGCGGGCAGGAGGGAGCGCGGGTGCGAGTGCGAGCGAGGCGCGGCGGGAGGGAGGGAGAGAGGCGGGAGGGAGGGAGAGAGGGAAGGAGGAGTGCTCGGTTTGCTAATTACACCGCAAGCTGGAGAGTCAGCTGCTCTGACTTCACTGCGATGGAAATGCTACCTCCAGCTGTGCGCCTTTTAATGCCATATGTTACTCCAAATCTCGCTACCAGCCAACCACAGCTTGCTGCCTTTTAAAGTTCCAGCAGCCCCATTTATAGCCCGCGATTAAATCCCACAAACTTGCCCCAAGCCCGCCCCCCCCCTTACATACTCCCCCCACCCCGGACCCCACCTCCCGCCGCAAAGTTGCTCCCCGCAGCCCGCCGCGGTGACCTTCGCCGGCGCCCGGCTCCGCGCAGCGCTGGGGGGGGGTGTTACCGCGGAGCCGCTTTTCAGAGCACCCCCCCGCCCCCCCCAGCTTTGCAGCCGCGCTCCCCAACTTTGCAGGGAGGACTTTCCCTTTGCGGGGGTGGGGGGAAGCCGGCGGTGGTGGCTTTGACCCTCCCGGCCGCCCCACCGCGTACTTACCGGCTGGCGGCGGCGGGGCTCGGCGTCCGCATGTGCGCGGCGCTCCGCGGGTGCGGCGCGGGGCCGGTGGCGCGGCGGTGTTGTGGAGCAGGTTGTTAGCCGGCCGCTCTCGCGATACTTTCCCTCCGAGCCGCGGGTGTGAGTGTGTGTGTGTGCGTGTGTGTGTCCCCGTCTGGTGCACACAATAGCCCCCGCCGCCCCGGCCAGCCCCGCCGGCGGCGGCCGGTGCGCACTGCCGGCTGCGCCCTCCCCCCCGTCCTTCTCCTCCTCCCCTTCCTCCTCCTCCTCCCCTCCTGGCCGCTGCATTGGCAGCGCCGCCGTCCCGCTCCCAACTCCGCTGCGCCGCCGCGGAGAGGGCGCGCACGCCCGCCCGCTGCAGCCCGACGTGCCGCGGATGGGCGGCGGGCTGGGCTGCCCAGCGGGCGGCAGAGCCGCCTCCGCGCCCGCGGAGGGCTAGAGGGAAACGGGAGGGGAGCGCGGCAGCGGGAGTTGCGCGGCGCCTGCTCCGCGGCGGGGATGGGGCGAGAAGCGGGGCGCTCCCCCAGGTTTATCTTCAGTTGCGTGTCAGCTGATAAATACCAGATGCCTACGGATTTTTCAAGATGACCTTTTCGATAGTTGATTTGAATTATAAATTTTAATTAGCTGTAATCCCATCAAAAGTGAGCGCCTTCGGGGTGGGGGGAGCGTAGAAGCGCGGGGCCGGAGTTCCCACCGCAGCCCCCCGGGTCAGACCCGGCCGCTGCCGAACTCCGGCTGCTGGAGCCCCGGGTGCTCCCCTCGCCCCGCGGGAAGGGGCAATCTGGCTGCCATGGGGTGTCCCGGGAGCCCCCGGGCTGCAGCAGCGCCGGGAGGGGAGGCAGAGGTGACCGCAGGGGTGAAGCGTTGGATTTGGGCTCAGGGTCCAGGTTGATGTTTAGGGGTTTTGGTGCCCTTGAAAAAAGGTTGAGTTGGAGAATGCTATTAGGGTTGGGTGAGTGGAGAGGGGAGTGGAGCACTGGGGTCACCTCAGAGCTCCCGTGCAGACAACCTGCATGGTGCTGATTTGGGTCTCCAGGCCGTGCTTTGGGGTCCAACAAGTAAAGCTGGGAAACTCCTCTCTTCCTTCCTCTAGGCTGCCTTGCATAGATTAAATATCCGCAGGATAGCAACTTTTAAATTTTTTTAGAATCTATGGCTTTTCCAATGCACAGTGATAGCATTAGCACCTTAAAACATCAGTTTTATTGCTTCCTATATTTGTTACTAATTTAATCCACTTCATTGGTATTTTATGTGTAGGCTCTTTGTCAGAGAAGTCAGGGTCTACATTGCTGACACTGCTTTTTTCTCATGGACCTCAACTATTCAACTCCACTGCAGTGAATGCCAGGATATTTTGGTGGTTTTTGAGCATTAATGACTGCATTATCACAAAGCTCCTCTCTAGTATAGGATAATAATATCATCCATAGTGTTCAAATCGGGAAGCTCCAGCTGAGAATGTGGAGCTACCCCGCTCCAGCAAAAGAGTTAAAGGTCCTGGGGTTAAATCTGTCACCGTTAAGTAAAGCCTAGAGCTTTATCTATTTGCCCACTATCACAGACATGACTGGGGGACAGGAGCTCTCTGTGCTTTTGAAGACTATTATCCCCGTTGAAGCCTGTGGGAGCCGGGCTCTACCAAAAGTGGAGCAATTTCTTCCCCAAAGTGCAAGTGCAGTTTTCATTAAGTTACTCTGTGAATGTGTTGACTTCTAGAGTTTTGCTGTCTTTGTACACTGGAAATGTTGGGCAGTCTCTTATATGAATTATGGTGCTTGGCAGAAATCCTTTATTTTGTGTAAATAATTGTTATTTTTCCCCCCTCCCCTTTAATAATAAGAGGAGAAATAATAAGATGAAAAAAGAACTGATGTTCTAGTTCTTGTTTGGGTTCTGTAAGCTAGGAATAATTGTCTACAATCTAGCAGTCTCTTAGTAAATTAGTTACAATTTTACAGTAAGTCTGTGGTCATTACTGAGTTTGAAACGTTAGAAAATGCAACAGCACTCTCATTTTCTCTAGGTATCCATTTTGTGCATTGTTCACTTGCTGTTTAAAGACTCAGAAACACTATACTTGCTTTCACACCAAGGCAACGATGGGTACAATACAGGTGTTGTACTGATTTAACTACGGTTGTATAAAATACTGGTAGTACAACTCTCTAATGTAAACAAGCCTGAAGTGATTACTGGAGGCAAGGCAACAGGAAGAACTGCCCCAGAAACTTTGTTCTGAGAGCTCCTGCGCTGCTGAAGGCCCTCGGGAAAGCACGACGTGGTGAGTAAACCGTCTGCTTTCGTCACTCTGGCCCCCGAGCCCTTTGCAGGCAGGAGGCTCCCCCACCACAAGCCCAGAAGAGGCTCCGTTTTCAGTCCTTCCCCGAGGGAAGGGAGCCAGGCAGCAGCTGCTTGGCTGATAGGAAACTCTGCGACCAGTGTCCGTGCTCTGGGGAGATCGCGACCATCACGCTGCCAAACGGGAAGGCAGCTGAACGTGAACAGGGACTAATGGAAGGCGTCGGGAGCCACCACGTTGGGCATCCTTGCGCAGCCACCTGCGTTCCTGGGTCCAGCTAAAACTCTCTTGGGTGCCAGCAAGCCTTTTGCTGCTTGTGGAGCCTTCTGGAGTTGAACAGAAAGCCTGGGTTTAGGGCAGGGAGAGTAAAAACCAGTGGTGCTGGCAGGGCTCTCATTTGCCAAGCAAGGCTAGCCCTGCTCCTGGTTGTTTATGCTGCCTGGAGACCAGCCAAAGCCCGCAGAAATTAGTAGAAAAACCAACTGGATCAGGTCCATAAAGCCTGAGGACTCTCTTCCATTCTTACCCCTTTGATCCAACAAGAGTATATATTTACTGAGTGGGGCCTCTCTAGCCCTCTTTGTTGGCCAGATGCAGAAGTGGTAGCAACAGGTTTTTCATGTGATTTAATAGTTTTCTCTCTCACTGCATTGGGCAGAAGCCTCTTTGTGTTTGTTTCTACATGATTTCAATGCTTTTATGTTGGTTTTTTTTTTTTTTTTTTTTTTCTGTAGGGCATCTTCTTTGTGGTATCCAGTCACATTTCAGAGGGAGAGTCAAGGCCAGAGATTGTTTGATACTTGCAGAACTGAAGATATTTTCAATGCATTGGTCATAGTGAGGTTTATTTGTAGAAGTTCTTCCGCACTTTTCCAAAGGTTGATTTAGCCCATGCAGACAGCAGCAGGCATTAGAAGGACTGAATGCTGCATTCTCTCCACTGAAACAGGGAGGAATTTAACCCCAAATGATGCTGAGCCCTGTAGTGTTAAGAGAAGGAGCTGCCATTTGTGTCCACGAATCTTCCTCAATTTGCAATCTATTCCAGCACTTTCCCTGCAGTCAAATCCAAGGGCAGCGTTTGGGGGGTTGCTCTGTTTGTAGTCAAGTCATAAAAGTGGGCATGACCTTCCCAAAGATCTTTTCAAGCACGTCATCTAAGACTCAAGGAAGCATTAACTTGCACTATTGCCATTCCAGACATTAATCAGAGCATATATTGCAGACGGTCTCCTGAGTAGTGCTTATGTGAGTCGTATTTGTTTTATGGCCGTCCTGCTGATTTCTCCCTGATAATGAGACCCTGTGTGTGCTGGAGTATTTGTGAGTTTATATTGTAGCAGCTAGGGCCGTTGTCAAATCATCCTCCCAAATGGGTAGGCTCATAGCACTAAGCCGCGTATTTAAATTACATATTAACTTGTATTTGCTGTAACATGGCTATCAATAGGGAAACACCAATCTAGTGACATGCATTAAGAGCACAAAGGACTCTGCGGAGGTACCGCTGGCACAGGTCACGTTCGACTCTGCAGCAAGAGCTTGGAACATCCCCATCTGAACCAGCCAGGCATTTAATATCACACCTGTACTTGTCAGCAGCTGGGAGACAGCCTCCTCTCAGTTATTCATCTTCCATAGTTTCACTCAGCTTGCCTAACCCTCAACTTCTGCTTGTTTTTGTTGCAATCTGCCATGTTCTGGATTTCTAGAAATGGTAAATGAAGGGACTTTTCCAGCCTAAAGTAAAAAAAATTGCTTTTTTTCCGTAAAGGGAGCATACTTCTTGGTTTGCAGTGGTGAAGGAAATTTGCATTTGGTGTTGAGAAAGCACACTCTCTTCTTTCAGAGGTTTTTTTTCCTCTTTCACCCTTGCTAATCACCCTGGCAGCCATATTTTAACGTTGTTGGTGTTTTATTGCACACCTTCAGAATACAATATAAGTTTACTTTAAAAGAATCTAATACAATAAAGCAAGTTATTTCCTTTTTAATATTTGTTTTACGTATTTATCCATTCCCAGGAAGGAAATTTGAGACCCCACATTATATATTAACAGGTGTATAGAAGTTTGTAGCAGGATATATAGAGAATGACAATGAAACACCGTAAATAAGTGTGGACAGTAAGAGACAAGACTGGTGTCTGCTTTGGGACCAGGCATAAGATTTATCAACCCAGACAAAACTCTTTAAATCAGAAGCTGATGTATTCTCAGATAAGCTGAGCACACTGGTAGGGTCCAGTGCAGAGTTACTGATTTCTAATTAAACAAGAGATTCTTAATTGGTGTTGCTCTATTTGTAAGCAAATAATACACCATATTAACAATGCACTTTATTTTAGTAACTCCCAGAAGAAAAGAGGGCTAAATACTGCAGAAGTGTTTTGCTAGATTAGGAGTGGGAAATCTCACAATGGAAATACTTGCTAAGCAAAAATATAACCTAAAATCAAGGGCTTCATACTAGTGATGTTCTGGTGCCAGTTTAGCAGCAGTTCTTCAGAAAATGTTTTGTTCAGGATAAATTTATTTTACCTCCAACTATTACTCTGAGCTTTGTAAGGCAGAGACTTGGTGTCCCTATCCCACAGTCTGTAAAAGGTTTCTCAAGCAGGATCTGTTCCTCTCTTGAGACTTGTGGGCTTGGCTGAACGTATTCATAGAACAAGTATTGTGATCTTTATTAGATAAATTGGCAATCTCGGGGCATAAAAGATTCTATCTTGTCCCAGGTGTGTGGCGTATAATCTCAGTCCTCTCTCGATTTTTGGTTTTCCATGGGGTTTCCAAATTAACCCAGCCTAAGCAAATATAAACAAGCATAAGCATCGCAGGTATGAGTTAAAATAATAAAATCTCAAACATCTGATTTTTCTCCATTTCCCATACAAAAACTTTCAAGTGCTACGTAGTTCACACTATCATTGTTACAATCTCTTTATTCTTGGCCCAAGTGATGCCCACTTCTGCCTTCTCAAACCCATCCAGATAGCTGCAGCAATCACCTCTGTTATTTCTTTATCCTTTTATCAGCTACTGAATCAAGACCCACCTACAAGACCCTCTGTAATTTGGAGCGCTGGCAGTGGCGTCATCTAGCTCCCTTTGCTACCCTCCTTCGGCATTTTCCCCTCACCCCTGTATCCTTCCTGTGCTGTGCTTTGGGACTAGAACTGCCTCCATGGCTCAGGGAGCCACACTTCTTCCATTACAATCACTCTTTCTGTCTCCAGATGCATAAACTACCAATTTTAAATATATTTGGTCCCTTCAGCATATATATTATAAATATCTCAAGGGTGGGTGTCAAAAGGACGGGGNTAGCAGGTGGGTTGGACTGGGTGATCTCCAAAGGTCCCTTCCAACCCCAACCATTCTGTGATTTGGCATGGACACCTGTCCTCCTCTTGGCCATGTGTCTTCGGTGACACTATTAGTCTAGTTGGAGAAGCTGGGATGAAGATTTTGGGAGAAGTGGCATTGGATGGGAAGGATCTTGGGGTGAGCCTGGGAGCTCTGTGCAGAGAGAGGCTGGGCTCAGTGTGCTCCCAACTCCTTGGGGAGCCCGGGTGCCAAACCTGCACCTCTGAGAGCAGTCCAGCCCCAGACAGTGAAGAGAAAAATGGGAGACTGGGGATGCGGAGAACAAGACAGACCATTTTTCTAGTCAAAAAGAGCTGCTCTTGCCTTGGGGCTGTGTAGTAGCCATGACACTGGTCGCTCCACTTCCCTCTGATGTATTCCAGGTTGGAGGGGAAGTCCAGAGAATGTCATGTAAGAAATGCAAATAAAAATATGTTTCTAGACTTCCTTCTCTTATGTACTGTCTGCCAAAATGTTTGCTCCCCTCCTTTACTGTTTTGCCTATGAATGTGTTTTATGCTTTTATCTTTCTCTTCTGGTAAAAGAAGAAGTACTTGCTGGGAGTTTACATAACTTGCCTTTTGCTGCTCTGGAAATGAATGTAGAACTTTGGTCTTAATTAGACTCTCAGTGTAAGTCCTGTTTTAATGAATCACTGGAATATGTGAATAACATAAGCTTCAGAACATGGCTGCAGAATTGGATACGTAAAGCTGGTCACCTGGCTGGGTCTATGGGGAGACGAGTGCTTAGCACCCAGGTGCAGGTGGAGTAAGGAGGGACTCCCCAAAACCTCAGTAGGTTTGAGTTTAGCTACAGGTAGACCCCTCCACCTGCAGAAGAGTTTTGATTTCAGAGCCTGTACTTGTGTACTGAACTCTTTGCTCCTGCATCACGGCTTCACTGTGCAATGAAGTGACAGACTTCACAGCTTCGGGAGTTCAGGCTGCAGTTTGAGATCCAGGCTATTGCATTTACTGAGTTCATCCTGCAAAGCAGCGAGGAGCCTGAGCTCCACCCGCACCTATGGAGGAGAAGGTTTTTAGTAGTTTGCTCTTGGGAACAAAATGGTATGGTAGTGATATCAGAAGAAAAAAGTGCAAAACCTTGGGAAAAAATATCAGCTCGTTAAGACGTACTCCTGATGGTTTCGCAAAGTGTCAGTCTTGTCTGGCAAACCTGGTGACACTTAATAAAGAGCATTTGGAAGAAAAGGCTTCCAAAAGACACTCAGCATTGTGCTTGGCTGGAGGTCAGCCTGGAACAGTTAATGAGGGAAAGGAAACAACCTGAAATGGTAATCACCTGCCAGGGGCCTGCGGGAGCCACTTGTACAATGTCACCTGGGCAAAGCAGGATGGGATGGATGGACCACTGTCATGGAAATGGTGCTGGTGACAGTGTTCTCCATTTGGTGTACAAAGGGGTTTCACAGAAGTTGACACAAAGGCAAAATGTTCCTTTGCAGAAAACAAAAAATGGACTAAACTACAAGTAAAACTAAACAGAGTAGGAGAGTTGCAGAAGAAGTAGCAGCCAGCCAAAACCCCCACGGTTTTTATATCTCACTTAGTTTGGCTGAGCTTCAGGACCCAGACTTGAGGATGTGACTGGATGATCCATTTGGCTGTGTGACTGTAGGACCTTGATTTGCATAGCCAGTATCGTACACAAAGTGATGTACTGCTGGTCATGTCTGCCTTTAATTCCATAGTCCAAAAGCCCAAGTACTTATTTTCAGCCGAGTGAAGCAGAGACAGCCTTCAGCTCAAGTATGGAGCAATGTTCAAACTACACCTTGGTGACTGGGATACTCTCAGGCTCTCTGCTGTGTCTTAGAGATGAACATGGGGGAGGATTTGTGACTACACGTGTTTAGACCAGACTTATAAGAAGGCAGGAAAGAAAAAAAAAAGGAAAAAAAAAAGGAAAGGAGAAAAGAAAAGAAAAGAGAAAAGAAAAGAAAAGAGAAAAGAAAAGAAAAGAGAAAAGAAAAGAAAAGAGAAAAGAAAAGAAAAGAGAAAAGAAAAGAAAAGAGAAAAGAAAAGAAAAGAGAAAAGAAAAGAAAAGAGAAAAGAAAAGAAAAGAGAAAAGAAAAGAAAAGAGAAAAGAAAAGAAAAGAGAAAAGAAAAGAAAAGAGAAAAGAAAAGAAAAGAGAAAAGAAAAGAAAAGAGAAAAGAAAAGAAAAGAGAAAAGAAAAGAAAAGAGAAAAGAAAAGAAAAGAGAAAAGAAAAGAAAAGAGAAAAGAAAAGAAAAGAGAAAAGAAAAGAAAAGAGAAAAGAAAAGAAAAGAGAAAAGAAAAGAAAAGAGAAAAGAAAAGAAAAGAGAAAAGAAAAGAAAAGAGAAAAGAAAAGAAAAGAGAAAAGAAAAGAAAAGAGAAAAGAAAAGAAAAGAGAAAAGAAAAGAAAAGAGAAAAGAAAAGAAAAGAGAAAAGAAAAGAAAAGAGAAAAGAAAAGAAAAGAGAAAAGAAAAGAAAAGAGAAAAGAAAAGAAAAGAGAAAAGAAAAGAAAAGAGAAAAGAAAAGAAAAGAGAAAAGAAAAGAAAAGAGAAAAGAAAAGAAAAGAGAAAAGAAAAGAAAAGAGAAAAGAAAAGAAAAGAGAAAAGAAAAGAAAAGAGAAAAGAAAAGCAGAGGTCCTTTTAAGATCAGTTACGGGGGAAAAGTAATTTTGTTTTTTTCTTGAATTATTTGGAGTTACACCTGAACTCTCCCAGCTCTTCCAGCGCTGCATTTGATGCAGAATGAATACCGAGAAGAGTGGCTCTGAGGCAGAAACTGAAATCCAAACAATCTCTGTCTCCTAACTAGGAGATCAGATTGCTGATTTAACTCATGTCTACAGGTAAGGTGGGCAAATGTAGAGATGTATATAGAGGAGAGATTGGAAAGAAAGAAATTGCAACTTAAGTAGTGTTTGAAATGATAGGGAACTCTGGGGAAATAGGCAAAACCAGAAGAGCAGCAAAAGGATAAGAATGGTGAAGTTCTCTGGAGAGGCTGAAAAAAGTACATTGTATTTACTGGAAAAATAAGATGGGTAAAGGCTAAATCCCACAATCCCTTACTCATGCAAGGAATCCTGTTGACTTAAATAGTTGTGTAAAAGTATTTCTGTGGGTAAAGGATTTGTTGGCCTGTGTCCAAAACCGGGCTGAGGTTGGTGTTTTCACAGAGACGGCAGTCTTTCATATGCCACCCTGGGTAGTAAACGACAATCATGGGACACATTTTACTGGACGCACCAAATAAATAAAGAAGAAAAACCCTTTGCTTAAGTGTGTGGGAGGTTCGGGGTGGCAGGGGGCTGACAGGAAGGTGACTCAGTGAACCAGGAGCCGGGTCGGTGGTTACGACTCTGCCGGGGCCGAGCGCGGACCCTGTGCCGGAGAAGGCCGCTGCCAGCACAAACTCACACAAGCTGCTCTGGCGCCTGGCCTAGAACAACACGGGGCTGTTTTTTCCCTTTTGTGCTTGATTCCGTTGCACTGCGACAATGTAAGATTTTTAATTTTATACACTCAAAGAAGGATACAACCTTTTAATTTTTTTTTAATTTTTTTTTCCTCCACTGTACTTCTCTTTGCATGTGGCAATGTTACGAAGCCAGGCCACCAAATATTTTTTTTCAGCAAAAAGTTTTCGTGCAAAGGGGTATCTGTGAGTGACCAGGGCACCTGTAATAGTCACAGGCAGAAGAGAAAACCCGTGATGTGCTGCCCCCACCTTTAACTTTCTGCAGTGGGTTCTTCAGCTGCGGGCTGCCAGGTCCAGCTGATGTGGAAAGAGCGACAGAGAAACAAGCAGAGCAGGAAGGGGAGGTTTTAGGTGCTTAAAGCCCCGCTGACAAATGAGATAGAGAATCAAAGAATCGTAGAATAGGTTGGGTTGGAAGGGACCTTCAAAGCTCATCTAGTCCAACCCCCTGCCGTGAGCAGGGACATCTTCACCCAGATCAGGTTGCTCAGAGCCCCGTCCGGCCTGGCCTTGAATGTGTTCAGGGATGAGGCATCTACCACCTCTCTGGGCAGCCTTTTGCAGTACTTTACCACCCTCACTGTAAAAACAGGTCTTCCTCATGTCTAGCCTGAATACTGAAAAAAGGGGAGAATCCTGTCTCCCCTGTGCTGTGCTCTTGGCACCAGCAACTCAGGGAGCCAAGGTGCAAATCTTGCACTTGTCCAGGTGTGCCTGGGTGGAGATGAGTGACTCTGGTCATGCACGACACTTCCCACATCTTCAGCTGACTCTTGCAGGTACCTGCCCAGCAGCACCAGGCAGGGCTCCACTCTGCCTACATGAACCTGCTCCGAGGAAGCAGGAGGAAGAATTGCTCGTCACCCTCATCCTCCTCTAGGACTTTGCAGAAGGCTCCATGAACATGCACAGTCCCGGTGTCATTGAGGCTTAACACTGGGCAGGTGCTCCCTGGATCGGGACCTAAATGGTTAATTTTCAAGTGGCTTCTTAGAGCAGATGTTCCCATGTGTATCCCCTCCTTCCCTCTTCTGACACATTTCCTACACAAACAGCAGATTGCATTGCTGCTGTCCTTTTGATCTGTGGGAGGGGGAGGAAAACCCCACACAAATGATATTAGTTCTCTTTTCAGGCAGGCTGGTGGTGGTGCATGGCGGCATGTGCCGCCCTCCCACCTCTCCCTGCCCAGATGTCTTTTCTGGGACTTTCTTCTTTAGCCTCTACCCACTCCTGGAGCTGCTTTTAAGGCTGCTTACCTTAAAGCCTGGAAAGAAAGAGGAGCTAAGGTGGGGCAAATTGTGGAAAAATTATGATTGCAAAACATTAGTGTCTGTCTGAACACACACACACACAGAGGCTGGCGAACAGGCTGAGCCGTCTGCTGCCACACTGCTGGTGCTCATGTGGTGCCTCGCACTTGTATATCTGTGCTCCTCACAGGCACTGATGGACCAAGCCACGCTGCCTCGGTGAGGCTTAAGACCTCCCCATGCAGGAGACTGTCTTTGAGCTTGTGTCTGAGGCCATTCCCAATCCCAAACTTCTGCCCAGACCAGTGGGATGTGGACCTGCACGCCCATGTGGCTTCAGGGTGGTCACAGGGGGACAACAGAGCTCTCACAGCCTCGGTGCGAGGCGGCTCAGGGAGGGATGGCAGAGCCTGCAGGATCCCATCAGCATGGGCAGATCAGTCCTTCCCTCTTTCTTCCAGGGCAAGAACCAGGGACAGCAGATAAACTTGGCAAGACAGCAGGTTCAGGATGAATTAAAGGGTGTGATTCTTTATGGGATTGTAGTTAAGGTGTGGATCTCCTTGGCAGAGTATATTCAGGGTGCCAAGACTGCATGGGTTTGGAAGACCACGAGAAAGTTTTATGGTCCATAAATTCACCCCAAGCTGTTAAACACAATGCACTAGGTTTGGCTTGGAAAGCCATGCGGTGTTGGCAGTGTGAAGAATATTCTGGCGAAGTATCACTGTTTGCTCACTGTCCTTACATTCATCCCTCCATATCACTGGTGTTCTTAGTTGGGAAGAAGACACCAGAGTAAGTGTATCTTTGGTCTGCCCCACGATGGTCGTATTTACATTATTATCTCTAGATTGAGACAGGGAAGAAAGCTTGGTTTTGCTCTGCTAATGGCATCAGTTGCAGAAGTAGTGCGGTGGAGCTGATGGAGGTAGATGTGGTGGCCACCAATTTTTGTAGCATCATCCTCCTTGCTCCATCCTGTGACTTGCCTGGTGTGAAAAAGCAAACAGTTCTGCCTTAGCTCTTTCATAGAAAGACCAGACATGGTTGTTCAGGAAGAGTCTTGGGATGGCTGGGATGCTTAAAGCTACAGCAGCCAGGTGGATGCACCAACACACGTGTGTGAACCAGCCTAATGCTCAGCTGGCTGCTGCTGAGAAATCTCAACATAGCCAGAGGAATTTTGGAAGTTGGATCTGTTTCTTCGTTTAATTTTGTCTTATTTCCCTGCTTTAGCATTATCCTCATGTCTAACCCTGAGCAGTGGGCTTATAGTATCAGGGCTCTCTCCTGTTGGCTTTGGAGGCTTCTATAACAAACACCTGATTATTATGAGAATGATGTTTCTTGAGGCAGGGGATGTGAAGTCTCAAATGTGACACTGTGACCAGCCAAAACAGCAAGCCAGATTGACTTATTGAAATGATCTAAATAACAAATTCTTTCAAACCAAAAACAGTTCCAAAGAAACTTGACATATTTTCAGATGTTATTCGTATAGAAGGAGAGTCAAATATCATCAAATAACCCACTAATCCTGACTTGTTCACTGGCTTAGAGAGGATATCCTAAGCTTCGTGCTTTATTTCACTTGGTTTCTTGATCTTGCAACCAGAACCAGGCAGTTCGCAGCAGCCAGCCCGCATATTCAATTCAGCTCCATTTTCTGCAGTTAAAATTGTTAAAATTGCTCACGAGTACGTGATGAACTGCTCTCTGCGTGGCTGTGCACCAGCATTTCTGCAAAGGGATGAAGTGCGGGTGGATGCTGGTGGGTCTGTGCAGCGGGGTGTACCAGGATGGGTGCAGCGATGTGGGCTGGCGTGGGCAGCACCGGTACCTCGGTTTTCCCAAATATCTGTCCCCAGCACGGGACACCGGCAGTGATGCTCCCAGGCAAGCCCAGCCTTTTGCAGCAAACAGGCAAAAAATACCTATAGCAGCAACAGGCAGCAGTGGGCAAAGAACAGACTTATTACACTCTTGGAAAGGAAAGTGCAGGTTGTTTTATTTTCACGGTGTTTCAAATGTAGTAGCTTTTCCAGTTGTGTTTGTGGTATTTCTTAGATGTCAATTTTCTGATATCCTTGGATTTACCAAATTGCTGATGCTCAATGTTTCCCCTTGAGTCCAGGGGGGAAAAAAAGAAACGTGCCCAGTTCTTTGTCTTCCCCATTCACATTTTCTCATTATTTCTCCATTGCAACTCATCAAGTGAGCTCTCGTTTCAAAAAGTACGGGGGTAGAAAAGCTAGAATTTGGTGTACTTTCCTTTCCCTGTAACTTTTCTGAAGTTGGTGAAATTATGTGAAGTTAGAGACTGAAAAAGAAAAGCAGTCAGGAAAATGGGGACAAATGAATCCTCCCACTCCTCACCCTGGCATCTCCCCAACATCTTTCATTTTAATTTGTTCAGCAATAACAACAATAGGAAACAGAATTATTTATCAAGTAATCAAATGTCCTTTGTGAATGCTCAAAAAAAAGCGATTATTTTCGTTTATTTCCATAAGTATTTGGCTTTTTTGCTATACATTCTGAGCGCTATTCAAAAGGGGAATTGTTTTTTGGGAGCACACATTTACTTGAAAGGACACCATAGTTGACTGAAGCAAATTCATTTCAAATTCAGATGAAATAAGGTAAGGAAGGGGGAAAAGTGGGAAAAGTTAAAAATAAAACCCTTGTAGAAAAGCAGGCTATGGCAGGTGCCCTCCCAGCCACCGGGAGCTCAGGCTGAGTACAGGAGACAAGGATTCACCCCAAAGCACGGAAAGACCCGGGTCTCCATGGACCATGCAGATACACTTGCTCTTATATATTATCCTGTCCATCAGACCATATTCTCTCTATGATATCAGTGAAAGCTGAAAGCAATTTCTTTGTTTGTGCTTTTCCCAAAGCTGCTGGCATCCCTCGTTCAAACCTCACAGCTGGCCCATTGCGTGGTCCACGTTCTCCTTCCCAGCTGCTTCTACAGGTTGTCCTGGGAGTGTTGCTAGAGCTCAGGGCTTAGGTGTTTGTCCTTCACATCAGGAGACCATATGACGCATTTCAGCATTTAAAAATATAATTTTATCAGTTTCATTGCCTTGTGTGTAATATATATTTATGAAGTGTGTGTCCATATGATTTCTCCCACTGAGCTTCTAACCGTGTGGCAGCCCTAAGGCTTGGTAGACTTACACACAGCAAGACTCAAATTCGTTCCTTTTAACATCAAATAATTTGTTACTGTGTGATTTATTCAAAGGCTGCAGCACGGAAAATAAGAAATGCCCATTGTTGCCAATAATATAGCAATAAGTGGGGCTTAATCTTGTAAACATGTACAAGTAAAGTTACTTACATATCTAAGTATTTAGTCTATGCAGCCATTTGAGTGGAAACTCCTCAGCCTGAACGTGCATCTGTACAGTATTTAACATGACGGGTTTGAGCCAGCCTGGGGTCTTTGTGCTAAATATATAATTATTATTATAATGAGAGTATTAATGATTTGTTTGTGTGCTGTTCTTACATCTAGTGCCAAATATTCCATAGAATGTGTATCTGGGAAGAATTTAGCCCTTCGTATTTTATATCTGTAATAATCCATGACTGAGTTGCTGGATTCCATCTCATTTGTATATGCCATATTTTTTTCCAGAACATCTGTTTAAACCCACACTGGATAGCTGCCAGATTAGTGGAAAGGATATGGTATAAAGAAGACTTTTGTTTCCTCCAAGCAACGAAAAAAAATAAGTTACAAGTCGGTGCATATTGCAAGAAGAAGCAACTTTTTCTCTCCAGAAGCAGATGTCCTGTAGTGTTTGAAAATGAAATGTTTTTGTGTCTCGCAGGCAAAGGTTTTGTGCTTCAACAATATTGATTGTCAGTTAGTACAGGCTGTCAGCCTGCCGTGGTTAACCTACCAGTTGTTGGAGAGACAATCATGAGCAATTAAGAATCACATTTCGCAGTTTCAAATGCATCCATATTGCCACTTTATTCAAAATCCTTTTTTTTTTTTCATATTGGAAAGTACATTGGTGAGAGAGAAGGAGTTTTCTTTTTTCCCCCTGCCAACCATATTTTCATTGCTGGCCAAATTAAGAGAGTTATATATTGCTCATAAACTTGCTGCAGTTTCTTGATTAAAATCTTACGTGCAGCACTCCTTTCAACATCAATCTATAATAATAAGGAGGGAACACATGGCATTGCATGTCTTTGTGTTGTGCTTTAGATGGGAAGCACCAGGGAAGAAGCATCAGGGAAAGATTCAGCTGCAGAACAAGCAGTCCTGCAATGAGAAACGGACCATTCTTCGCAAGGATGGACATTTGTGATTTGAAATGGGGAAAAAGATAGGAAGATTAAAAGCAAGAAGAGCCGAAGGCTTCGCAGCTGAAGTTGCAGTGGTGCTGGCTCTGCAGCGATGATGGGAGTGGCTGATGGAAGCGAGGTAGCAAAGTGCTGAAATCAAGGTGTTACACCAAGAAAAACAGCCCATGTGAGATGAAACACGGAGTGCTACACAACCCCAAAATCAGCAGTGCCTGGAAAGCTTGGGGCTCTTGTCACCTCTTTGCCAGGCACCTTTCAAGGCTTTGGTCGCTGGTGGCCTTTTAGAGGTAAATATCAGAGACACTGGGTCTGGGCACTCTTGCTCTCCAGGCACTGCGCACATGATGTTGCCACAAACTGGGTTCATACAGTCACCTTGGCTGGTGGTTTTGGTCCAAACATTTGGGAACCATCTCAGAACCATGAGGACTTCAGGTAAAGACAAATCCTGCCTCTTTTTCCCCAACTTTTCCAGACCCAAGCGTTCCCTAAAAGCAACAAGAATCCATCAGTTCTTCCACACCACTCATGGCCTCCAAAGAGGTTTCTGACCATCAGATGGCTCTTCCCGTGGGGTTTCTCAGCACTCCAAACCTCAGAAGCCCTTCCCACGCCTCTGCCACCTACCTCTCGTGAAATCCATGTGTGGTCTGGATCCATAGTGCTCAGGGGAATGGGACTGGGAGCAGCACCAGCAGGTTCACTGGTGGGAACATGCCCCTTGCAGAACACATGAAGTTCTGCCTTGCACACAGGGAGCACAAGTGGATGTCCGGTCCTAAGCAAAACCACATACATCATTCAGAGACTGCCAAGAGCGGCTGGTAGAAAATGTCAGCACACCCTTCACAATTAAGAGGCTCAGAAAAACAAGTTACCTGTGAACCCATCCACGGAAAGGATTTCTTTCTCACCTGTTCATCCCATCTTCATTGCAGAAATCCCCAGAGTCTGAGCAACATCAAAACAGACCAAGCTGAGTCCCACAGTGCTGCCTTGGCATTGCAGCACTGACGATTAATCAAGCAAAATCTTCATTATATGGGGTCTCAGGACAAGTATTTCAAAAACAATTTGGGGCAGCAGTACCAGCACGTGAAAGGTGCTGAAGATGGGGAATCACAAGAAAAAAGGGAAATTAAGTAGCTGAATAATATTGAGAAATCATCTCCCACGCGCAAATGTACACGCGTTCCGATACCAAGGCGGATAAAAGTGAAGAGTTTCACCTTTAGTAAGACTCTGTCAATTCCAAACTTCAATTAGAGGGATTTCTGTGCAGTGGCTCTCTCTGACCATCTTCACCTCTCCTCTGTACGAAACACAAGTTTGTGGTTTCACAATCACATTTTCCTATTTTTAAAACATGTTTTCTCTGCCGTGCTGCTTTGTGAGAAAGACACTGAAACTGCAAGAGAAACTCTCAATGGAGGAAGCTGAAATGGCTTTGTGTGTGACATGCGAACAACAGAACAAAGTAAACATTGACAAAAATAGAAAGCAGTGCTTTATTTTCTCTCTGATCTTTCATTTTTAGGGGATATTTGTGATTATGGAGAACTTCCAACATTTCAGGCAAATGGGAAATTTTTAAACAACTGATATAATAGAGAGCTTAGGTGTTAGCATGCGATGCAACAATATCTTATTCTTACTGACAGCAGGATACAAAGATTTCTTTCATTTAGGACTCTTCCTGAAACTAGCAAGAACAATGGATAAATGTCTTTAAATGGAATGCAGATCTTTGCATTACAGTCAAAACCTAAATGTTCTGTCCCTCTCATCTTTCTGGGATTAAACATTCAAGAAAACGAAACATGATTTTCCCCTCTCTCCTGTGTTTTCTTTTGAGTTGAGGAAAAGTTTTCTATCAAGTGATTCAAGCTGTGGAAAATGTCAAATACCCTGAGCACCTTACTATTATTTATGATCCCCAAAATCTTGATCCTGATACTGGAGATTAGAAACTTGGATCCGTATTGAGAAAATGACTTGGTTTTAGGCTAATCTCAATGACACTGTTGACACTGACATTAAGCAAACATACTAGGGTGTAATTACATTTTACACTGTTCTATGAAATATTCATGTAGTAATAACAAATACATATATGCAATCATACAATATCATAATCATAAGCTGCGGTCAAATACATCTGATATTTGCAATGCTTATACCTTGTTCATATAAATAAATATTCATTAGAACTGAAACTAATTACTGCATGGTCGATGACAGCTGAGAATATTAAGCACTGCTACTGAATTATGCCTTCAAAGGCAATTTTGAAATGACATTCATTTTCAAGTTGTGGGTTAGTTTATTTGTCCAGCTATGATAATATTTTTTTCCAATGGGAAAAATAATGTTTATACTAATTGTCATGAGAATGTCTAAGCATTTTCTGTGACTCGTAATCAAATTAGGGAGCTGCGAGTGCCTGTAAGTACACCAATGTTAGTCTATTTTCATATTTAAAATTGGCCTTTCCCACAGCTCATTCAAGTTTATGTTCTAGCCACATGTCCCACAGACAAACAGATGCTCTATATAAAGAGTTAGATCATATTCTGAATGAGTGAGGAACATATGTCATCATTAAGGGAAGATTCGGTGCCAATGCTGGCATTAAGGTAGAGGAAAGAAAACAAGGAAGAACTTGAAATAGAGCAACATAATCCCAAGGAAGTTGTCAAAACCAGAAGAGAGGTTATTTGCACTAAGAGTTGGCAAGAAAATCTTGTTCAGCAGTTTTTGCTGAAAAACAAAAGAACAGCAAGAGGAATTTTTGATTTTTAATTAAAAAACTTCCTCTGTTGTTGGTAGTTTTGGGCTGAAACCAAAAATCATGTTTTGTTTGGTTTATTCTTTTTTTTACCTCGATGTGCAAAAACCTTAAGTTTTGTTTGAAAAGAGCTTTTTGTGAGGGACTTCAGGTACCCAGTTTTCCAACGAAAACAAAGACAAGAGGAGTAAAACTGAAATTTCTCAAGAATATTTCTCTTTGATGGAAATAAATTTTTTGTAAGTAATCTTCATTCAAGTGTTTTATTCACGTGCCACTGATGAACGAAGGATATCCACATACTGCTGATAATAGATCTTTGCTGTCTGAATCAAACTAGATGACATTGTTTTTATTGCTACTATTGTGTTGTGTACTTCATAAGCAGAGACTGGAAAGACAATTCATGCCCGAGAAATCATTGTAATCTAAATATACGTCTAGAGGCTTTATTAATAAAATGTACAGAATCAGGATTTTTTTTAATTGCATGCTGAAATATTGTTCAGAGAAAAATACTGTGCGCACACACACACACAAAGAATTTTAGTTCCCAGGATTTGGGAAAACCATAAATGAAAAATCATGCTAAAAGTAAAAAGAAAAAAAAGAAAAGCATGTGTTTTCACCAATTTATCTGCAAGTTGGTCACAGCAAACGAGCAGAGGACTAACACAAAAAACCTGGAGGAGACCAAAGAGCTCCCTGAAGTACCAGAAGAGGGAGGGGAGCCCTTGATGAGCAGAGGAGAGACCACAGATGCAATCAGAGGGTTTATGTAGGATGTTGCTCCAGGTGATGGTTGGTTTCCGCAATCACAAACTGTCTAAGATACACATGAAGGTGCAGTGAATAATAATGCACAAAGCACTGGAAGGACAGAGCTGCTGTTACATGAACTTTTATCTCTAAATTCCCTAAAAAAGTGTTTATTTCTTGGATGAAATCCACAAGAACTGGGGGATCCAAGGGTGGGAAGGGAGAAACTCTCTCGAGGAAAGGAAAAGACCCTTTTCCCTGCTATTGGTGTAACATGGTGGGGAGCCTCTGGCTGGTGGTACCTTCTGCATCTGCACATTGTGCACCAGCTCCCGAGGAGCTGCTGGATTTAGCAAATGCCTTTGGCTGCTGGTTGCATTGGTCAGTGTAAAGATTTGGCAGTACATGGCCGGATCTGTGTGAGACTTGGCTGCCTGCACCATCTTTTTATGCATTTAATTTGAGAAATGAGTACACGACAGAAATTTCTGATGGCTTGATGTCACAGAATATATCCACTGCTCTGTAAGCTGAAAACACCCTATAAAGCCCCAAATCCAGGTGTAGTTCTCTAAGAAGGAACTACTCACCCGGCAGTCCAGATTTGGAAAAGAAACTTTACTGAGGAAGTTGTCAGAAGGGCTTTTTGGAGCAGGACCATTCACATCAGCAAGCTGTGGGCTGTTTCTTATCCACGGTTGTGCAACTGCCCTTCTGCCGAGGTCTTCAGCGCTGCCACACACTGACCAGCCCTTGCCAAGGGGTCCCGAATGTTTGGGAGTGAGGGAAAGGGGCAGCCTGGTCTAGGTGGTCCACTTTAGTTGTCTTCTCTAAGTTGTGTCCATCACCATCTGCTCTGCATCTCTTGGATGGGCAGGTCTTCTGAGGTTGACTGGCAGAGGACAGAGCCGTGCTTTGCCAAGCGCAGTCAGTGGGTGCTGGCAGCTGGTCGGTGATAGGGTACGTCCCTACCTCGTTCCAGCTATTTACTTTATGTGACAGTTTGTGGGAAACATCTGGCACAGCATCTGACTGACACGTCACCAGCTACAGAAAGCTGAGAAAAATCAAAGCAGCCACCAGGGATAACAAAATGTGGTTTTACGCATCTTAAGCCTCATTCTGTTTTCTCAGTCACCAGACCCGAGCCAGGGGGAATTCAGCTAAAGTCACTGAAGGACAGGCATGAACTTTGGTTAAAATGTTCCTGCCTGGTGCGACGATTCCTGAACCAGGCCATCCAGGTTCCACTACTTGCACCATCACTGATTTTATGTGTGACCCTGGGCCAGTCATTTTGCTTTCCCTCACTGCAGTTTCTCTCTCTAAATGGTGGAAATGAAAGGGTGCTTTGGTCATGCATGTTGGTATCTGCCAGTGCAGTCTAGAAGAGATAAATGTAATTGCAGCCATTCTGACTCCATCAATGATTGTACATAACTTTTGGTGACCATCCAACAGCCATAGGTAAAACAGGACTAGGAGATGGAAGGTAAAAGGTTTTCAGCTCAGCCTCAATGTATAGAGCATGTTTTTAGGGCAGGTGATGAAGTACTGTGATAGCTTACCGATGATCACGGTGGATTCTCCATGCAGAATATCTGCAGGCAATCTGGGTGTTTTCATTAAAAATTGAGGTTTTAGAGGACTAGAAATGTGTTTAAACATTCAGTTTTCTTTCGTCTAACACCTAATGTCCTCACTACTATAAAATAAGGTTAATACTTTTATGTGAGAGAAACATGGGTCTCTGCAGGGCTCAGGTACACGATACAGTTACTGCGAGTGAACAAGCTCCTTCTTGTCAGCTGAGATGTGGTAACTCTGCGGGTACTTGCTCCTACAAGCAATAACAATAGCTCCTTACAGCAACTGTGCGCTATTTCGGTGTTGCTTTCCCCACCACAAGAAGTGCCATCCCATTGCCTTTACAAGAGATGAAGCGTGCCCGTGGTTACAACAGTTGCCCATCTCAGTTGGGCTGACGAGTGCCAGCTTGTTGAACGGCAGTAACTAAATCGAATGTCTCAGCACTAATATTGAAACTCCGCTGATAACGAGAAGACCTTTTCGGAGACTCTTAGGACGTGGTAAAAGTGGATGTGGTTGCACGACAGAGAACTTCAAACAGGTAGCCCGCAATCTTCTCCCCAAGTGTACGTGAAGCTCTGCAGCTTCGTAACCAGTCACTGCTGCTGTGATTCAAAGTCATTGCTTAAAATACTCTCTGCTGTTGGAATATACACCAAAACAGCCCTTCTCCCACATCCAGCCCCCATGCAGAACGATCTAAAGGCAAAGGAATTGACAAAAAGAGTGGGTTTGGAAATAATTAGGTCAGTTAGAACGTAACAAGGAGAGTGGTCTAGACACAGACAGCATTTAAATGAGCAACAAACTGCTCCATTTGGGTTCTTCACCTATTTAGTCATCAATTCATCTATGTGAATTCCTAGCAAGTTAGAGAATTTGCTAATTTAATGTACCCTGAAGGTGGTGAGTAAATTATATATCAATGTCACTGATGCCTGCTTTTTCTAAAGCGTAAGAGAAACACAGCCAAGCTCTTCAGAGAGGGGCTTTGGTGTCATGTGTTCTGCAAGGATCACACAAAATGCAAGTGTTTTAGAAAGGTCTGTAGGGTTAAAAAAGTCACTTTGGTTCTGCATTAGCCAATCTGAATTTCAATTTAACTTTCCTCACCCCAAACTGAAGTCTCTGCACAAAGCAGCTAATGAAATAAATTTCATTCTCAACATGTACTCCTGAGTTGCAAGTGGTCATCTTTGAAGCCAAAGGTGATGAACAATAATCACTTTTATAAGCAGATCTAAAAGTGGGAGATGATACAGGAAACCATAGTGTCCTCTTATATGATATGATAAGAAACTAATCCTGTGGCTTGTATAGCACTTCTCCCAGGCCATACAAGATGACATCAGTCTCTCCTGGAGGGACTAACCCTTACCTGGGTGAAACCGGCTCCCATGGAAAGCCTGCACAAGAATTATCCTTCGCTCAGGCTGCTCCTCTAATTGCAAGTGGCACAGAAAAAAAACCTGTTCTGGCTTTATCACTGATGCCCTGCCAGAAGCCGAAGTGTCCTTCCTCCAGGGCTCAGACGTGATCCTCTCATGTCCGTCTTCAGGACTGACACAGAACTCAGTGGGATTGAAAACAAGCTCCAAAGGAAACAAGTGCGTGGTGTGGCTCTGAAAGGGATCTTTGCAGAAAACATGGGTGGGGAGGGAATGGAAGATGAGGAAGCTGGGTGTGGAACAAATCTGGGAGGAAAACAAAACTGGGATTTTTGAAAAGTCTAATTTCATGCTGCAAAACCTGCATGTTTTACCCTCTTTCCTATTCGCTTTCACTGTAGACTCAGCAGTTTGAGGAAGCCCCTACTGTGTGGTCAGTAACAGACTGAGGATTCAATCTTGGGCTCTGCCTAGAGCAAAAAATATGATATTATTTGTCACACAGAATAGCTCTGCTTAAACATCCCCTAGAAAAGGGCAGGCTCCTGTCTGGTGAGACCAAGCTGACAGTTCCAGAGATCCTTTCAGGTGTGGTGGATGGAGTGGTACCTCTACAGGTAAGAGGCAGCATCGTTCCAAGGTGAGGTGCGCTTTGTCAGCACACCGTCATCTGCAGGGGTTTCTGAGAGGTTACGTGGTGACTTGAAAACAGGCCTGCTGTCAAAGGCTTCAGATGCTTCTGAGTGGTATTCAAATGCCGAGAGATATAGGGATGGGTGCAGCCTTGGCAAGATTTTAAAAGCAAGATAAGGAGAAATGAATAATTAGGCATCTGACTGGAGCTGAAAATTCTTGTCTCTCCTCAGGATTGGTGAGCTGCTTTGGCTAAAATAAGATGTAATTTGAATTTTTGCCAGTTGCCTGTATTAAACTGAACCTTTTTTTTTTTTTTTTCCCTTAAGATCAGAGATTGCTTTGTTCAATGTTGGAGCACGTCAGAAATTCTCCTGGAAGCCTTGGAAGTCTAGGTGAGGAAGGATGGAGAAGGAGTTACCACATTGCTGCATTTGGCACTGGGTGCAACTGAGCGAATGTTGTTTCCAGATCTGGGTCTATGATTCCGCAAGGATTTTGGTAAATTAAAGAGGCTGCACAGAAGCAGGTACCCACCTGGGTATCCCTCCATGCCCATTTTAGGACATTTAGCTTGGTTAAATACAAACTCCAAAGAGTTCACTCTATTCACTCGGAGGCTGGCTGCTTGCTGAGAGATTTGCCTTTCAGCTGAGCACCTTGCACAGCCACCACCTTTCTTCCATAGCTACTTGCTGGCTTTAAAATACTTGTTCCCTTCCCAGATGGGCCCAGGGAGCTGGCTGGCCCCAGGCCCTCGGGCTTGTAAAAGGTTGCAGGCACCACCACTGCAGCCCAGAGCACAGTCAGGAAAAAGAAA
Source organism: Pampusana beccarii (assembly GCA_013399365.1). Lineage (NCBI taxonomy): Eukaryota > Metazoa > Chordata > Aves > Columbiformes > Columbidae > Pampusana > Pampusana beccarii. The sequence goes on along the minus strand of VWYH01005416.1, from coordinate 92,468 downwards.
AACTCCCTTTGACCTCAGCAGAAAGTGAGATTATTTGGGCAATAAATGATTACTACAAGTATATGCTAATGTGGCCAGATCTGAAATGAAAATAAAGGCATTTATTTAGCATTCCTCACTTTACAGTGCCTGATTGAAGAGTTTGGTCACATGGCAGGAAATAAGGTCTTTTAACAGAAGCTCATTCGTATTTTGAACTGGTCACATGCCTTTTCATTTGTCTTCTCTGACATGAATCTCCTCTTCCTTCATCTTTATTTACATTGATCTGTTTTCATGTCTTGCTTTGAACTGCAAGACGACTTTTATCTACTAGCCAGTTCGAAAGGGTGGCAGAGGCATCCCCACTCACCTCCTGTTTGCCTTGTGCCCAAGAGAAATCATTTTTTGTAAGAAAAGAGCCCTGTAGCAATCGCAATGACATGATGCATTTTATGCTGACTGGTGAAGATCAAGTCTAGAAAGAAACCGTAGCACGCGAGTGTTTCGACTCTTCCATTTGCTCTGCAGTCAGGCACGTGTCAAATACATCCCACGTCACATCATGGACCAGAACAAAAGGTTTGCATCTGAAACGGTGGGACTCATTGCTAACGTTATCAGAAGTGTTGCATAGTGATGCCACTGTAACAAAACACAGATTTCTGTTGAAGAAACATCTATCATGCCCAGAAGGATAGCAGCATTCATAAGATCATGCAGTATATAATGAGGAGAATTTCATCACGCAGAGCGAGGAGATGTGTTGGCGGCTACAAAGCAATAGATTTAATTCATATCTGAGAATAATTTAGTCTTCAGTTTTCCTCCACACTACTTACTACACCCAAACAGCTTGTATGAGCTATTGACGGGCAGAAATTGTCAGGGAGTTATGGCTTTTTAAGATCTGACTTTCTCAGCAGTTGCAAATGCAAGAGCAGAATGCTGATTAGCTCTGAGATGACATATGCATTAAAAAAAGGACCCCAAGAATATAATAATTCAAGGCTACTTGAAATGAAATGTGCTTTTGAAAACATTACGCAAATAGTGATTTGGGGAGTCTGAGCCCTGAGCCGAAAGCCAGGCTGGATGCATTTCCAGGGAATATGTACCTCGACCGTGATAAGATTACAATGAGCATTTTCGACTATTGCTAACTATAAACAGAAATCTGAGCTGTATGGGTCAACGTGGTGACTCAGCAGTCAAAGTTACTTCACCCTACTGCAGTCAGAGGGCTGCAGTTTGGTTTCCAGCACCACGTTTAGGATTTCCAGGGGGAAGAGGAGATGAGTCAGGGAATTATAGCAACCTTGCATTACTTAACTAGTGCTTGTGGCTTGATCAATGGCACTGGGAAGGCTCTGCTGTAGGGAACCCCTGCAATAGTGTCGCAGTGTGCTCGCTGTTACGCAGCGCTGTGGAACATGTCAGATGAGGGGGGAAAATAGAGGAGAGAAGGAAAAAAATATATGGTCAGCAAATCAGAATTTACTGCAGCATCACATAGCATGTCAGAATTTACTGTAGCATCACATAGCAGATGATATTTTCCTTACTGTGCATGAACTGATAAACACTGTATCACAGCTGTGATGCAGGTACACAAAACTTTATATCCCATGGCTCAAAAATACTGCTGTTGTCAAGGCACAGCCAATCGTCAGTAAATTGGAATGCACACAAAACCCACAGCGTTCCTAGAGCAGGAGTGTGTCCTCACCGGTCAGCTGCAACATCAGGCGGCTAATTAACCAATGCCTGGATAAAATGAGCAAAGTCTTGTTTATCAATCAACATACTATTAATTAGCTTATGTGTCAATTTTAATTGAAGTGATTTGTATTCATAATGGTTGTCTGTGCGAGTTGTGTGGCATACCTGCAGGGATCTGTGCTTGCTCCTAGGCTTAACTTTTGGCATATATTCTAACCAAGGAAATGTCTTCACTATTTCAAAATACTAATTTTTTGAGAGATAACTAGCTGTATAACTAATGTCTATTTATTAATAGAACCTATACATGGAAAACCATCACCTAACAACTACGTCTGAAATAAAAATAGAGTAACTGTTATATAAGAAACTGTCTAGATGAAGCCATGTCATAAAAAGGCTCCAATGACACACATAAGGGGGGTAACATTATTTGCGAATTATAATAATAGCTTTCCACATCTGTTCTCATGAAGAGGGAAAGCTGTGTGGCTGCTGGTGTTTTATTTAAGGTTTGAAGCCATCCATATTGATTTACATTTTGTAAAAAAAATCTATGACCGTCTTCATTTTACCTTTTCTTACTTTGTTAAAGGCAATGCTGTAGCTCAGGTTACTCTGGGGTTGTTATCATCCCAGGATCAGGTTGAGCTTCTTCTGGAACTGAATTGTCCCAGGTGTGCTTTCAATTTAAAAATGACTCTATGAGGACAAATATTAGGGCAATCACAGCTGCTTCTGTGCTATGGAACATGATTGTTATTCTATCATTTACAGGATTACCAGAGCTCCCTGGTGCTGTGTGGTGTTCTGGCACCTCACAAGAGGCAACATCTGCCCCAAGGAACCTGTAATCAAAAACCAGAGAAGGGGCTGGGGGAAGGGAATTAATCAAGGATTGACTTTCTCTGCATTAAATACAGGAGTGTCTGAGGCATGGAGATTAAATGACTTGGCTAGGTTGTGCAGAGAGTCTATAAAAGAATTGGGAATTGAAAGTAGCCCTCTTCCATCTAAATTTAGACATGTTGAGTCATCAGTCAATAACAAGACTGATTTCCATGGCAGTAGCGTTTGGAGGCTTTAATCAGGTTTCGTGTCCTATTATGCTGGATATTGTGTAAATGTAGAATAACAGATACTCTCTGCAGGCATGTCCTTAAACAGATCCCCACTCATTTCAGTAGAACTCTACATGTCCAGGAGGATACCCTGGGGTGTATCTGATTTTCTAAACGGGGATGAGATGCAGTAGGTGGGAGTAAAACCTGCAGGATTTATAGAGAACAGATTATAGGTAATGGGATCACAGGGAGGCCTGTGTAAGGTATGCAGTGTAGCAACTTTGCTGATCATTTGTTTTATTTTGGAAAAGGGTAAACGAACAAGGGAAAATCATAAACTTTTTTCAGTGGAAGTCTGGTACCTATATGCTTTGACGTATCTGAGTAATGGTGTTCTACTGAATTGCGAAGTTTTCCTGCCCAAGAATAAATCCGAAACACTTAAAACAACTGCAGCAAAGCTCTTTTCCATTTCTTCACGTAAGAAGTCTTTAGCAAAGAGCAACCTCTTTGCTGACTTAAAAGGTGGGATGGTGAAAAGTAAATGGAAAATAAAGATGCTATAATGGGAAAAACCATGAGCGCATTTGGAGGACATCTGCTGAGATGTTATCGGTGGCGAAGAAGCCCTGCCATTTGGTGACATCATTTTCTACAACTTCCAGCCTGTCCTGGCAGGCTCAGGGGCTGCAGCGGGAGCGCTGTGCGAGAGCCAGGCTGGATGCGGCAGGAGAATACAGCGGGACTGATTCCCTCCAGGCTGGCAAGGAGGGTCTGGCCGAGGAGAAGCTGCTTCTCCAGCTGAATGCAGATGGCAAGGCTGAGGGCAGTGAAGACCACAAGGCAGGCCAACAGGTTGATCTCTTTCGCCGTTGCCTTTGTTATTTTAATATCGGGGGTGTGTGTTAGACAAGCACCAAGAAGCTCCTGCAGAGACTGCTCAGCACTGGGCACGGACGTGCCGAGGGGCAGGGCCTGTCCCACCAGCCACAAAGGGATAGTCGCATCCAGATTTGCACAGGCTCCTGGTGGACCCAGCTTAATGCGTGAGCTGTTCTGTTCAAGGCTGGGATGGGAAGTTCAGCAGGCAGGCAACACTTGATGACTCGAGGTCTAAGAAACCTGATTTTATGTGCTGAATATGGTGGGGGGGTGGGGAGGGCGACCAAGTAGGTACTCATTATATCAGCACACGTGCAGGGGATTTTAGCCTGAATTTTGCAGTGTTTGTGCATATGCCTGATTCTTACTCCTAATATCTTCTTAAACTTCTTCCTGGTATCTTCTTAACTTCTAGACACCACGAGCTCACGTAACAGCAGCGTTGTCAATGCCTGTGTCTACATTAGCATGTTAGACTGGATCAGGAATGTGCTTTCGAAGCAAACCTCATGCTGATTTATTGTGCTTTGGTTCGTATCATGGTCCACTCCGTGGGCGCATGAACTTGGCTCCCTTCCAGTGAACCTAAAGCAGTGAGATCCTCCAGACCAGTTCACATGAGCTCTGGCCACCAGTGGGCATGCAGTCCATGGGACCCCATTGCAGCCAGGTCCTTGACACCAACCGAATTACTCCAGAAAACCTCTCCTCCAGGGCCACGACTGCTCGGGCAGACCCAGCGCATCTCGGCTAGTTGCCCACAGGAAACTTCAGGCCTTGGGGAGAGAGCAAGAAGGTTTGGGCTTGGAGGGGAGCCCTGCCCCTCAGAACAAGGTGGGCACAGCTCACTCTGGCCACAGGGTGCAACAGCCACCTGTCTGTAGGCACAGCTGACAAAACCAGGGCAGATGTAGGCAAAGGCTAGTAAAAGCACTCGAAAGTTTTGTGACGATAAGAAGTCAGGCAGAAAAGGAGACCTCAGTGATTTCACTGAGGGCAAGCAGTAGCCTGAGCTCAAACCTGATTAGACATCAAAGAACTAGAGGAGAGAGATGCTCTAACAGCCAAAAAAACCTTTATATATTTTAAAAAAAATATATATTTATATACATGTATATAATACGTAAATTATTACCAGGGTTGTCCTTTCATAGGACTGCTTCTTGTATTATAAATAAAGCAGAAACTTCTCTCTCTTGTTGCTCCACAGGACATTGCTTTTTGGTTGGTGTCTGCATGACTGCAGAAACGCAGATGTAGCACAGCACTTAAGTAAAAAGAGCACTGAAGATAGGAATTTATATTTTCTCTCTTTTTTTGCTTTTATTCATGGTAGTGTCACCCATGGTAGTGTCACCCCTTTTACGTATGAGGTGTGAATACAGGTGAAGACATCACTAAGTGCAATTTTATGGTTGCAGTAGCCAGAGGGTCAGACCAGAATGATGCTGAAAAGGTCTCTTCCGCCCTTAAAAGTTTCCCAACTATACAATTTTGGGGAGGTAATTCAAAGAGTAGCAGATTTTCATGTGCATGCAGATGCCCCTAAAAACGGACTAAAGAAATTAAAAGCAATCCCTGCTCTTCTAGCATCAATATACAAATAATAAAAAAATCTGTCAGTCCATATGTACACACATTGTGAAGGATCTAGGAAGCCCCTGTCACCATAATACCTAAAGCTTTGACCTCTTGATTACAGCTCTTGATCTCAAGGAAACCACAGACGTCATGAGGAAGACTGACCTGCTGAGGAAGACTGACCACCTGGAGCTCGCTGCAGCCAACACCAGTGCTCCGAGAACCCATCGCTGTGCCCGTGCCCACGTCCAACAACACAGCCTCTGCTCCTTCCACCTTGCCATGTGGTGACCTGCAGGGGTAACCAACCACTGAAACTGCACCCCAGTTCATATGCCCACGTTGTACTTAACTCTGTAATTTTAGGTGAAGAGCATAATCAGCATTGGGTGTGAGAGCTGGGAATGCAACAGGAACCTGAAAGGTTTTACTTTTGTTTTAATATGTGTATAACTTCAGTACTTCTGTCCCAGTAGTTGAAGATGTCCCTGCTAGTTGCAGAAGGGGTGGACTAGATGACCTTTACAGGTCACTTCCAAACCACACTATTCTATGATTCTATAAGATCATAGAATCACAGAATCACAGAATCAGAATAATTTTGTTTGGAAGAGACCCTTAAGATCATCAAGCCCAAACATAACCTAACTCTGTCACTAAATCATGTCCCTAAGCACCTTGCCTATGCACCTTTTAAACACCTCCAGGGATGATGACTCCGACACAGCCTGTTCCAGTCCTTCACAACCCTCTCTGTGAATAATTTTTTCCTAATATTCAATCTAAACCTCTCCTGGCACAACTTGAGGCCATTTCCTCTCGTCCTGTCTCTTGCTACTTGAGGGAAGAGACCAACATCCTCCATGCTACAACCTCCTTTCAGGTAGTTGTAGACAGCGATAAGGTCTCCCCTCAGCCTCCTTTTCTCCAGGTTGAACAGCCCCAGCTCCCTCAGCCGCTCCTCATAAAATCGTGGTGTTTCCTCACACAGATCATTGGAATTTCAGCATTTTCAGGTATCTTCCCAGAAGTTAGAACTCATGATATGTTACTTTATAAGCAAGGAGGTAAAACCAGGGGTTTGAAGTGGACTTCAGTCACTTCAGATCAACGACTGTGTCTTCTGACATGTCTCTGCAGCACCTAATGGTGCCTGGCCCAGACTGGGACTTGTGGTTATTACTGTAACAACAAAAGCAACTGCAGTGGTATGTGGGACAGAACTGATATATTTGCTATTTTTGTATGTTCTACACCTAACCAGTGCATTTTCTGTGCAAACCAATTCGGTTCGGGTTTATACACCAAATTCCCCCCAGGGTGTTTGCTGCCCCGTGTCAAAAAAATCATTATTCCTGGTGAAGACGACCGTACGGCTCTCGCTTTGGAGTTTGTCAACACCACCCGTGGCTCAGCCAGAAAAGCTCTTTGCAGGACCGTGAAGCGTGACTTCTTCCTCCAGCTGGAGACACCACGCTGCCACCCCAGGGCTGTCCAGCTTGGGCACCCTGGACACCAGGAACAGGGGATGGAAACCAAACCTCGGTCTCCTGTCCTACATCTCCCAGGGCTTTTAGCCAGCCATGGGGAAAACTCCCCAAAATGCTTCAGCGCTTCCCTTAGTCTTGCAGGAAATTCATTGGAGAAGTACAAAAAACCCCATACATTTATTTATTCACAAGATGAATTTCTAAAAAGCAAATTTACAGTGTTTCAGTGTGATTGTTATTTTTTTTCCAGAGAGCCCGCCGTTGTTTTGCTATTGAGAAATACACCTTCAAATATTGGATTGGTTCAATTTTAGAAGCACAACTATGTTTCTTATATTTGGCACCGTGAAATGCAATTTTTAACTTGTATTTTTACTGAGATAGATTTTTGTCTGAGATTAAACCTGAGTTGTTTGTTTAAAATCTGTTAATGCCTAGACTGAGATGCCAGCTCTGTAATTCTAGGATGTCATATAGTCTCTTCCTTTGAGTACAGCCCACCTTTTAAAAAGAGAGAGAGAAATTCACTGTTGGCCCATAAAAGCGCTCTCATTACTTGCAATTATGGAACAGAACTTGTTCTACTGGGGGTTAACTCAATAATTCCACTTCATCCTACCATGCTAGTCTTTCTTCCTATGTCTGACTGGACAAAAATAATTTTTATCTAAAGCTGCATAATTTCAGTGTTTTAAAATAACTTTAAAAAGTTACATCAAATTATATGTTACCTATGTGTTTTTTAAAAATGGCTGAGAACAGGAGTGCCTGCTCCTCTGGTGTGGTATTGACACATTGTCTGGCAATCAATCATCCTTTTTTTGGTATTATACTACCGAGGAATAGTTGATGCAACTTATTCTAAAGCACTTAATAAACTAGAGTCAACAGATGTGAAATTTGAGGAAGCGCTCAGGGAAATCTAGGGACTTCCCTGAAAATTAGAGTTTATAGACTATAATCCCATTGATGATAACTGAGTGATAAAACCCACATTGTTTGCATTTGTAACAATTCCTGAGTGATTCCATTGTTCTCAGAGAAAAAAGAAAAAAAAAAAGCCTGCTTTTGTTCATTGTTGGTACAAAGTCACTCTTGTTTTTGCACACCAGGGACTTCCTACTTTACCTGGGTATTTATATCCACAGCATTTTGCTGTGTTTGAGAGCTAAGCCCTTACTCCAGACTCCAAATCGCACTTCCCCCTCAGATTTGGGGAATGTTAGACCTCGATTGGGATCCAAACTTTCTAGTTTGGGCCTGTCTTTCATCATGGTAAATCAACAGTCGGCAAATCTAAACAATGTGTTTGTGGGTTTTGTGTTTTTTTTTTTTTTTTAATTGTGCTTCCCTTCTAGCAAACAACGGAGGTTTATTTTCTTCTCTTCAGGACAGAAAACTGTTTACTGTATGACCCTAGTTTTTAAACTGTGACTTCATTTGCAGGGGGAAGTCCTAAAGACCTCGCTCACCATGCAGCCTCAGAGCTTTTCAACCAGGACAGGGTTTGGCAGGAAGGCAAGAAAGCTCTTCTGCACTCAGATCTATTACCAGAGATCCCCCTACCTGGACAGAAGTGTCTTACAGCAAATAAACTCCTGTACTTACATGCACTCTTTATTCCTACTAGGTTTACTGCAGGCTGTAGGCTCAACATTAATTCATAAACAAATTTTCTTCTTTTTTTTTGTTAAGTTCAATATACGTCTTCTGAGCTGCCTGCAAGCTTTCCACACTGACAATTAATTTAATTTTAAATATATCTTTAATGCCTACCAACGTTTTAATCTACACTAAATATTCTGTACGTAATGCACAGGAGGCCGAAATGTGATCACAAACCCAGATTTTTCCTTTCCATTACCTTTGCATCTTACAGAGTTCTCACTGCCATTTTATTCTGCCCTGATATTAACAGAAATCTTCCCACTGACTGCAGCAGGTGAGGGTCTGGCCCTCAGCTCGGTAACTGGACCCATACCACAGGGTCTGCTTATTCCAATAAGTTGCTGAATGATACATTTTAAAAATTGCACTGAAATATGCTCCAGTAAACCTAAAGGAGAGACATAGAAAACACCACGCTGGTGTAGCAGCTCTGCCATGAGGAACTGGTCTGTTCCATGGTGGGAAAGGAGATCTTGCTCCTTCTCCCTGCACCATGAAGAAGAGTGAAGCCTTTCCCCCTCTGCCTCATCACTGGCTCCTCTAGCACACCGGTGTACCCAAAATCCAGCGATGCTCAGGAACCCTCGTGACAGATATGATTAGACAGACCTAAGTGATCAAAATGGAAGAAGAAAGTGAATTTCACTAAATGTGTGCAATCACTCAAATGATGTGACAGGAAAGCCTCTGATCAAACAGGTTTGCTACTAGTGTAAAGGTAGCTGTACTCCCCAGCTTTATTGCCCTAAATGCATTTTATGCACCTTTATGTTTTTAACGGTTCAAAACTGTGGGAAGATGTGCTACTTTCAGAATTCCAGCTTGCTTCCGATTGCAGAAATGCAATAATCGGTTAACGTATTTCTGAAGAAATCCAATCAGTTCTTACAGACCAGTGAGCATTTATGGCACTGTCAATTAGAAAATAAACAAACCCCCTCAATGACCAAAGAGAGCAAATTTTGATACTGGATGCACGCAGAAATAATAAATCTGCCAAAGGCATTTCCACAACATCGTCTTTCTGAACAGAATGGCTGTTTAAAAACCTCACAAAATATTGCCGTGCTGTAAGGAACAGTTCAAGTGATTTGCGGTGTTTTGAGCCATTCCTTGTTGCCAGAGCAGGACAAAGCAGCGTCCAGCCCCACCACCTCGGCCCCTTTGTCACCCCGAGTGCCCAGGGAGTCGCTTCACTATCCCACATCTCACAGCCTGCTGTGGAATGGGATATCGCAATATCCTCCAAGGTACCGTGGTACCGAATTATTTAATCAATCGGTATTTTGCAGGCACCTCCGAGCGCAGGGTGAGTGGACTGGCACCCCTCGCTGGTGGCACCCCAAGAGGTTTACGGGGCTTGGCTCTTCCCACAGGTTGAAACACCAGGGGCTGCCTGGGCCTCTGCCCTACGGTGGGGTCGAGCCCCTGTTTTTTTGGGGCAAATCATCCACACTCCGGGCAACAGGATCCTGACAGTGGCGGCTTCCCGCAGGGCTGAGTGAGGTGAGGCCACATCATCTCGGGGCACCGTGTCCCCATCGCCCGGGTCAAGGGCCGCAACAGCCCCGGGACGGCGACCCCGCCGCCGGGCTGCCCGGGGCCAGGCCAGGCCGCGCCGGGGGCCCGGAAACGCGGCCCTCGGGGCCTGGGGCCGGCCCGGCTGGG
>VWYH01005416.1:0-82331 GCA_013399365.1 Pampusana beccarii | reverse complement strand
GCGGCGGCTGCGGAGGGGCTGCTGAGCGAGGCGAGGGGCGGCCCCCCCTCCCGGCCGGAGGCAGGGCGGCGGCAGGGGCGAGGCGGAGCGGCGGGGAAGGCAGGCCGGCAGCCGGAGCGGGCGTGTGAGCCCCATGGGCCGAGCGCCTGCGAGAGGGGGAGGAGGAGCCGCCCCACCGCCCGCCGCCCGGGGATGGTGAGGAGGCGCCGGCTGCCGGGAGCCCAGTGAGGCCTTCGCTCGGCACCCGCCGGAGATTCCGCCTCGCCAGCCTCCCCCCTGCTCGCTCGCTGGGTCGCTCCCCGCTTCCCTCCCCTTCCCCTGCCTCCAGCCCCGGCTCCCTTCCCCTGCCGCCGCCACCTTCCCATCACCTCCTCCCCGGCCTCCAGCCATGTAAGTGACCCGCTCCCCCGGCTGGGAAGGGCTGGGGGAAGGAAGCGCCGGGGCCGGGGCCTGCTCCGCTCGGCCGCGCCGTTCCCGCCGCATTGTGCGGGGCCGGGAGGGGAAGGAGCGGGGCGGCCGCCCTCCGCNCGGGCTGCGGGCGGCCCCGGCCGGCGTCCTGCCGGCGGGCCCGGGGCGGACAGGAAGCAGTTGGCTCCCCCGGGATGCGGGCGATGAGAGGGCGGCGGGGCGGGGGGCTCCTCCGGCGGCTCTCGGGCTTGCCCCCGCCTCGGTGTCCTCGGGTCCGCGGCCCTCCAGCGCCGGCGGGGCCCGGGACCTGCCCGAGCATCCCCCGGGGAAACGGGGGTGGCGGGGGGAGGGGGAGATATTTCTAAAACTGTGGTAAATAAAGTAGCCAAGTGCCTCCCCTGCTTCTCCCCCCTCACCCGCCCCCATTTTCTCCCCTTGTCTTGTGTAGCCGCGTTGTTCAGCCCAGCTCCGCTTTACGGACCACGAAGTGTTTGCCGATGGGGGTGTGATTATCTCCGTGGGCATTTGGCGTGTGTAGGTGGCTGTGCAGTGTTTGTGGACTTGTTTTTTTTTTCTTTTTTTTTTTTTTTTTCCTAGTCGTGTTTTGCAGAGCTGTAGGGAGCTGTCTGCAGATGCCCCCTGCACCCCCAGGGGTTCCTAGAGACTTCTAGGACTTTTGCTTCTGTTTCTTTGTAAAACACCTAATTGTAATCGAGTGTATGAACATGCTGGGACTTTATTTTACTGACAGTATGTGACTGATGCTAATGCAGCTTGCACCTTATTGGTATCCCACCCTTCCTCCCACCCCCCTGGGAAAAGCATTTAACTGTTTTGCTTTGTTTTCCTACCACCTCTATCTAACATGTAAGAAGCAAATCCCTGATTTGCTCTTGTTTGTTTTATTTATACCACAGGAGGGATGTACATTTCAAAATACAGTTATAAAGGGAAGTTACTAACACTTAATTCAGAAGAATATTTGTTTACAGGTAAATAAATTTGACATACTGCATGACTAGTAATTACTTTTATGTAGTAGTTAATTTCCTGATGACAGCCACAACATTTGTCTGAGTTAATAGATTTAAAGGCACTGTGGAACTACCTTTGATTTTTTAAATAGGAGGGTTTTTATTGTGCGCGATGTTTACAGAACTGTTTTTGTTGTGCAGCAGTGGTAAATCTAATTTAGGAATTAATCCAGTGTCCGCAAGTAACTTGCAGCTCCGGCATTCACTTGCCATCTTATAAAATGTCCTGTAAGTGATTACATTAAGAATTAAATAGGTTCACGACTGACTTGATTTGTTTGGGGACAGAACAAAACTTCTGTTATAAATACTGTAAAACGGAATTTGATTAAATGCATCCCAAGTTGGTACAGAAGTTCTGAGCAGCACAGTTCTTAAATTATATGAGGAGAGACTGTAAAAGGACTTGTTCTTGTTTGGGAACATAAAGAGGATTTTGTCTGGCCTGTGTCTGACAGAGAGGGTATGAAGAAGTCTCTTTTCTGCCATCACTCAGTTTTGAAATAACCAGCATAGTTTGTCCTATCAAACTATAGTTGTGGTTGCAGCTTGGGCAGCTGGATGTCGTAACTCTGTCCCCTCACTGGAACAATATTAACCTCCTGTCCGTTGATCAGCAAAGACACGAGAGCACAAGCGTTTTAAGTGACAGTTTTGTGAACCTAGATTAGGCTAACAGATTGAAAGAAAAGTGGATGTGGCTTTAGAGATTTTCATTCTCCACTAGGCGTTTTCCCCATAGCTCTTAGTATCAGGGAAATGTTTCTGAACCGTGTGATAAGCTGCGCTTGGTTCCACGAAAGAGCAGTTTAGACACGGTGTCATTCTCTGCAGTACATGTGGTAGCAAACACTAGTGACCACGCCTAACTCGTGGCCCACAGTGCGTTTTTGTAAACTAAGCCAAGATGCTGGAACAACCTGGTCCTTCTAAGCTTTCTTGAAAGCTGTCTGCCCAGATTTGGTAACTGGGTCACGGTGCGAAGCTACTGTGGGCTTAGAGGGCCTTGAGCGCGTTGGAACCGCTGCCGCTCCCGCTAAACACCCAGGACAGGATTTGCATAATGCAGGAGATGCACTTCACTGGTCAGAGCCTGGTGGGACACCTATCTGTACGCTCCACTTGAAACGCTGGCTGGAGCCCAACTTTGTTGTGTCTGTGCTGTTCAGGTGCAAATTGGCTGTCGGCTATGAGCAGATCTGGGATCTGCTGCGGGAAGAGAGCTCAGGTCGCTCATGATGTCCCATGTAATGGGCCTAAACAGACACCCCTCTGCTCCCCTCCAGTTCCTCTGTGTCTCATCTGCTCTTCTGACAGTGTCGTGTGTCCAAGGGCAGCTGGATCCTTTTTTGCCCGGTCCTGCTGTTGTGCGTTATGAGAATGTGTAAGGATGCGCAGCACAGTTGGGGCTCAAGGTGTCCTGGGAGCATCGAGGCTGTGCCACACCAGGGCAGTGGGCATCGGTTACTGGAGGTGCAATGGGCACAGTGTTAGTCGAGGAGTGTGCTTGCTGTAACCTGCTTTCTGAGCTGGGACAACTGGTACAGCCTGGACACAATCTAATGTGCCAGGTGAGGCCGCAGCAGGGCTGCGGTTGACGGGTCTGATCCTCCTTCAGTCTCTTTCTTAGTCTCCCTCATGAAGATGAGGTGATTACCACAGATGCTCCTGCATCCTGTAAGCTTACATTTCAGCTTCAGCCTTACAGAAGAATTCCTTTTCCTCCTGCTCCGCTTTAGGATGCGAGTAGAAACAAACGTAAAATTTCATCTTTGAAAGAGGGCAAGGAGGACAGATTCAGCTCTTGATTTTGTAGAGGCGAAAGGAAGTGAGCATAATAAATGTAAGAGAAGGAGAGAAGGAGCTCTAATGCGACTCTCCCAAATACACAGAAAATGGTTCTGCTCCACCGTCTGTTGGATGGTTGCTTTGACTGACTCTTTAAAGCACGTTTCACTGCTGCACTGCCTAGGGAAGTGAATTATCTCATTATTTTGAAGAAGTTGTTAACCTTTGAGGAATTAATATGCGCGTAAAACCAGCGTCACCGTGATATGATGCTGATGTCAAGCCATTCATGATTTACTGCACTTGAGCAACATGAGGAATACTTTGGTATTGAAAAAGGTATTACAGAAATGCATATTAAAAACAAGCAAACAGAAGGCTAAGAGAAAGATGAGGTTGTTTAGCTTTTGACAGTACTCAGTCATGTGCAGACACAGGCTGGAGCAGCCAGGTCATGCTTACCTCAGATGCCCTCTGTTCACTGGGAACCATTCCTAGATGGCCATAAATGAGGACTGTATTTTTTTTTCTCCCTCCTCTAAGGATTTTATGGAAAAGGAACTTTCTCTGGTTTATGCATCTTCAGTAGTACATTGACCTATAGTTAACTTGCTCTTCTATTCCGAGAAATTACTCTTACTTGCTGCCACTGCCTTCAATAGTGTCTTTTACTAAATAAGATATATTAGGCACAGCTTGAACGTGTGTTTTAAAATAAACCGGGTAGAGCGGGTTTGCTGGTGTTGGAGCTGTGTCTGTGAACATCTTGTTGGACAGTGCGAAGGGATCCCCAGCTCTTTGCAGCGTGAACTAAAAATAACTTAAGATCCCCCTTATAAAATAAGCTTTCTGGCATAGCTGACTGAAGGGCTGAGGTGGAGCCCATGCTGAAGGCTGGTGTCAGGGAATGTTCAGTGTTTTCCCACTCTGTTGTCCTATACGGCCCAGTCTTTTGTGTGTGGCTCCTTTATAATACTTCTCCTTGAAGGAGAGAGGTGGGTAAAGACATCCCTGATAGCAGGGCTGTAGTAGCAGGTGGGGAATGTTTCTTTGGTTGAAATTGTAGGGAAAAGGCAATCCAAACTTTTTGAACACTGAGGAGTAGAAAAAGTGGTCCCTCTGAACTTTGGATTTCTTTGTTGATCTGCTCTGTTGGGCTGTATTGTCATTCAAATTCAGATTATGGGATGACAGTTCAGCCGATGAAAAGCAGGAGGTTGCCAAGTGGCAATCTTGGCAAGCGTTAACCCAGAAAAACCTGGAGTAAGTTAGCTGCAGATTGCAGAATTTTGGGCCTTCGCACTATTTTCTGTTTTTAATAACAGGATTGTCCTTTCTACAGACTACTTTGGCTCATAGCTTCCTCTTTTACATGTGGCTATTGAAAAGAATATTGATCGTTCAGTGCAGCTAAATTGTTGAATTCAAGCCGCAGAGGTAGGTTGCACGGTCTGCTATGACACAGTGTTAGAAGCGTTAACTTTCACACCCGGTGTTGCGTTTCCAGCCGTAAGCTGTGGTAACTTAGGGGTTTTGTTCAACACTTTGCAAGTTGCTCGATGCTTAAACGCAGCCTCTAAATAAGGTCTAATCTCCTCACAATATAGACAAGTTAGTCTAGCTCGCATGACTATTGTGCATGCCGTTTTGAAAGGTGAACGAAAACCTGCCGTGTTCATCAGGTTCTGTCCTAATTGGTCTGGATCTAAAGGAGTTTGTTTCAGGATAACTCTGACAGCTGTGTGCTACTGGTCTCTATTCTGCAGCATATGGTGTTCTCATATTTATTTATGAAATTAAGGAATTTTTACATATCTCTTGTTCCAGTGTCATTTTTCGTGTGTTTTCCCTTCCTCAGGCAAATGTCTTATCTGTTTCTTGGAGTTCATAATTATAACTACTGAGATATGGCAGATTTGTAATTTGTGGAAAACGCAACAACAACAACAGCTTGTTTCTGGGGAAAAACTAGAAAATAACGTGTTAATGGAAAAGCTGAGGAATAGCGATAAAGAGTGAAAGTTCATAGGCGAAGTATCAGGGGAGTGGCCTCTCTTCTCCCCATCCATTTCTGCTTGCAGTGATGGAACTTGTTCAGCTTTGGCCTCCTTGCTTTGAAGGCTGCCTGTTTCAGAGCGCTGCTGATGTACGGTACAGAGTCCCCTGTCCCTGCTGGGGTTGCAGTTCTAGGTTGGATTCATTGTGACCACCTGTTCTTCCAGCCAGGGTTGTGTCTTAGTGAGTTATGGGGAATTAGTTGCTTTTTAATCTAGTTTCTGATGGATGGCTATCACCTGCGTGTTCAGAGATAACTGATGCATGTGTGCCAAATGCACGCCGAGATGGTATATATTTGTTAGGAGGGAATGTGACATCTCTGTGGTTGGAAAGAGGCTCCAGTAAAAGCCACATCTTTGGCGGTGAGTTGCAAATGCTGCTGGGTCCTGTTTTATTAAAATTCTTGGTTATTGCTGGGAATTTGTCACCAATTCCATGTTTTGATCACCCAAGTAATAACAAATTGCATGGTGGCATGGACACTTTGGAGAGCACAGAAGTCATTAAAGAAAAACAAACAGAACATTTGTACCACAAGCAGAAAAACAATCAGATTCAATTTAGAAAAATAATAAAAGCTAATGCATTTGGGAAGAGATTACTTCCATTGAGGGAGAGAAATGCGAATAACATTCCTGTGATAGTCAGCCATGAGCTAGACACATTTTCAATAAGATACGGCAATTTTGAGCTATTTAGATAGGGACTGCATGTCATAAAGCTGAGGGGTGAAAATCCTAATTTGTGCTTAGGTGTAATTCTTTGTAAGAAAGACAGCAGCAAACTGCGGTGCGTTCAGGGAAGTGCAATAAAATTGATCAGGGTGCTATAAGGACTGATTTAGTAGAATAGAAAGGTATGTGAGCTCATCTGGGATTCTTTGTATGCCTCTAGGAGAGGCAGGAATTATAAATACTAAAGGTAGAGGAGACAAGTGGGTGAGTCAAGATCCAAGTGGGATTAACAGGATGATGCTGAAGCTGTGAAAATTTGAAGGAGAGAATTAGGAATTTTTACTGTTAGAGCTATATTTCTAAGATGAATTGTGTTAATAGATGGCTATACATCGACCTGTAAAGAAACCTTCCAGAAGACGTTCTGGAAATCTTCTTACCGGGAAGTATTTAAACCCAGACTTTGTGAATCTCTGCGTTTTTATTGTGGTGAAGAGTGAGGTGGTGGTGGAGAGCTGGTGGGCTTCTGGGCAAGGTCTTGCATTCACTTCTCATCCAGCCAGTGTCTGGTGACGTGAGTCTTCCACGATCAAGCTGCTCAGTGAAGAAGCAGGGCTTCAGCAAGCGTGTCTTTTGGCACCTCCACCTGCCAAGATATAAAAATCCTTGTGAAAAGCAAAGCCCTCATTTAGGATTTGTAATAATAATGTAAAAAAACCCCAAACCAACAACCCAGCTATGAAAGCTACTCCCTGTTGTATCCGTTACTGTACATGTGTGACATGCTTCAAAATGATGGTGCGCTCTTCTTTTGATCCTTTTAGAAACAGCTGAGAAGGAGAAAAACGGAAAAAAAACCTCCGTTCCTTTTGTGGAGCCTTCTGCGGGAGTTCAGGAATTTCAACAGAGTGATCTTTTGGTATAAACTGGTTTTTCAAGAGACATTCCTGCCATTATGAATGAAGTTGCAATAGTGAAGGAAGGGTGGCTTCACAAACGAGGTAAGTGTCTCTTCCCTCCAGGACAGTAGATTGGCTTTCTCTCTCGGGGTGATCTGTCCTTTAATAATCTATCTTCAAATAGTCTGTTATTTTCCCATTCATGCTAATGGAAAACTGCATACAAGGAGCGTGCGAGACTTTCTCTAAGTTTGAGGAAACGCACATATAAGGGTTTTCTTTGGATGTGTGTGTGTGTTCACCAAAAACTGTGTCAACTGCTTTGAAAATGATGATAAAGGTAGCAACTGAAGGAGATGCTACTTGCAGCGTTAAAGGTTAAACTGCAGCAAATTATTTTGTTTTATCGGTACGTCTGTAGCTCTTCTTTTTGTGTTACCAGGTAGAATTGTCTTGAGGTGAATCTTCGTTTGAATGGTGAAAAATATGCCTGTATTTTGTGCACAAGGCTGCGCTCTTGCAGAGACTTGCTGGAGAATGTGCTGGTTTGTTTGTGTCTGGGCCGCTCTTGGTACCAGTGTCCTAGACGGGAAGAATCGCCTGGAGTTTGTGCTCTCTGTGCGTTTCTGTCTTACCACTAATGACACTTGATTTTTATAAAAAGTCTTGACTGGGTGGTGAAACTGAAATAGCATAGTTATGTATACTGTTACACTTTTTTTTTCTTAAATGTTTTATTCCCAAAACAGTGGGTTTCTTCTTTTTTGGGGGGGTGGGAGGGTGTTTGTTTTCAAATAATATGGCATTGCTCCTATAAGGTACTTGACTTGCCTGTTTCTTTGTATTCTGCTATTGTTTCTTGGAAAGGAGAGAGCAGTATGAGGTACTTTCCATAATATCGTCATTTTTTTGGACCAAAACCAGAATTGTTGTGCTCCAGCACTAGGGAAGCTCACATGGCTCTACAAACTCAGGATTTTTCTAGAGGGTTTGCAACAACTTGCCTGAAGGTTCAAAAGTGTAGCGAAATTCTTTGTGGAAGAAAATGGAAATAAGTTATCATAACCTTGATGAAGGCTGATGGTTCCGCAACAATAAGAAATTTCTAAGAATTTAGAAAGCGTTGATAATCTGTGTTTTGAAAAGGTGGAAACATACATTTCTAACAGCTGGATATACAGCTTAGTTTAGCAAATTGTCTGATGTTTGATGTAAAAATGTTTTGATAAAGTTTTTTTCCTATTTTTTTTTCCTAGTTTGAGTTAGGCACGCCTTTCCGCTCATTATCTTAAATAACTCATTCAATAATTCTGGTGTACCCAGGCTACCTTGTTCTGATAAAGTATTTGAGAATTATGCTGTTTGGATAAAACAGGAGGATTATGCTTCCCATTGCCATTTATGAATCTAGAAACTCTAAAAACACCTTTTTGCTTTGAAGTTTTAAATGATGGTTTTAGGCTGAGGAGTTGTTTTTTTTTAATCTGTCTATTGTTACAATTCTTTCTGCACTTACCTGTAATTTAAAAAAACCCGAAACAAACCCAGCAACCTATTTTGTTATTTTGAGGAGCCTTGTACAAAAATTTGGGGGAGAAACATTTATTTTAAAACATACAGAAATGGAATTGTATTGTCAAGAAGATTCAGAGGGAGATGTGTCTGAAACTTTAAACCAATCATATTTTATTTCAAGTTTGTATTTATGATTGGGAACTGAGTTTTCGTTGTTTCTAGGGTTACAATAAAGCTACTCTGAAGTTAGGAAACCTCTGGAGGAGCTCTTAGTGAAAGATGCCCTGATCTCCTGATCTTTTTTTTTTTTTTAATTACCTTAGAGAAACAGATTATTATCTCTGACGGTTTGCTGATAGTATTATGATGAGATTATCTGCTGAACACATTTCCATTTCCAAAATGTTACTCTGCATGTTCTGCGTATTTGAGACTGCAAATTTGTGCCCAAACTGTTAAACCCATCTTGGCGTTTTTTGGATGCCAGGTTTCCTAATCTTTTTAACCTGTTCCCCAATGCCTTTTTGCCTTCTCGGTATGTGCGGTGACACCTATCTCATTCCACTACATTGACTTTGCAACTGTTAGCTTGGCATTGTCCATGCGAGGCGGGTTTTAGAAAGCGGTGCCATCTCCTCAGTTTGCCAGCATGTCTGCTGCGTTACCCTCTTGGTTTTTGTAGCTCTTTTGGGGATCAGTTGACAACATTATTTTGACTGGGGGTGCTTGTGGGGGGAGCTGATCCACTCTTGTGCTCGTGTGTTTTGTAAAGGATTTTTTTATTTTTTAATCATCTGCATTTATTGCCAGACCCTATCAGTTTGCTGGCTCTGCAAGATCAAGTGCTTCAACCACAGGATGTTTCCAAAACTGATGTCTGATACTGAGCTTCTGAAGTTAAGGCATAAACAGTAATTACTGCAGGGAGGGACTGCTAGAGGAGGATTTTAGATATAGGAAACGTATATTGTTTGTCTTTTGGATCATTTATAAAACTGAAGGTTGCACTGCATGTGTTCTTTAAAGATCCTAGGGTTTCCACATGCAAATATTTTAAGTAGCAACTGGCCGGAATCCAGATTGGGCAATGATGTTCTCTCTACCTAACGTTCCCTCTGTAGCTTTGGCTGGATCTGGTGTCTCTTAGTTCACGTCCTGAGTAGCTGAACAGCATGGCTGCGTACAGTTAAACAGTTGCTACATCTCACCCAGCAGTGGCTTAATTTTGGAGGTTTTAATGATTTGTGTAGGTATAAATCAGGCTGCAAAGTGCTCTGGAGCGCTTCTGGATGGCAGGTGTATATAAGCGTAAAGCTGTCATTAGCAGTAGCAGGTGTTTTGGCCTGGCAGGGAAATAGCAGGGCTTTCTAGAATTGTGGGGTTGTTTTCTTCTGTCAGCGTGCTTTACATTTCTGTTTTTGTTTCCAAGATTAAAAACACAAATGGAGAAATGAAATTAAACATCGCTGCCTGGCCGAGAGCTCTTGGCAGTTCTGTAAGTCAGTTGCTTAAAGGAAGCTCTACTTCCAGTAGTGCAGATGTTTGTTTGTGCAGGGGCCAGAGTCATCTCCATGACACATCTAACCTCAACCAGGCAGAAATAGAAGAATTCATGAATGAATTTTTTTTTTTCCTCCTCTTGTTTCCCCACTGGCAACGCTTGGTGCTGTTACTGTAATCACAGTGGGGAGATAGACTCTTGTGTGGAGACAAAAACAGTAGTTGAAATACTAACCGCTCTTGGGATAACGGCGTGGCTGAAATGTTCCAACACGCATGTAGAAAACATGAAGAAACTCAGGCTTTACGTTGGTGATTGGATGTGTACGTCCAGAATACGTGGTCCCTGGTTGTGTTACGCTGAAGGTTTGTTTAGTGGGAAAGGATGGGGGAAAAGGGGCGACGGAAAGGTGCTGTACTTGTGGCTGAATATATGGGGGAAAGAGAAAATTATCTGCCTAAATCACTGCTTGTTGAGTTCTGAGATTACAGGTTTTCTGGATGTATTTCATGAGTATCCTTTTCGTCGTGTGTTGTGAAACTTTTTGGATAAAAGAAGTATGCTCGAGTATATTTTATTTACTAATCCATTCTAAAGATTTCATTGAATTTCTTGCATCTTTCTGCCTGGCTCCTGTTGATAAAGGGCCTTCTATTGTCTTCAGTCTTCATCCTGTTGGTTGTTTTTTTTTTTTTAAGTCTTGTGCGAGGCTAACAAAGAGGGGGATTGTGCATTTTGATACTCTGTCATCTCTGTCTTCCCTCGTATGTCCGGTTTTCTTATTAGGGCATAAACTCGTATAGAAAAGGAGTCTTTTGGAGGCAGGGAAAGAGGGGGAGGGAAGAATGTACACTGACATTTCAAAAAGGAAACAGGAATCTCAATTTCTCATTCTGAAAACTCTGAAGCAATTATAAGCAGTAGGAGGGACTTTCGTGTTTGTCCATTAATATTTAGCAGCAAATGTTGAGCTACTTTTTGCTTTTCTTATTCCTATACTCTATATATATATGTGTGTGTGTATATATACACACACACATACCATACTGTACCATACTATACCATACTATACGATATACTATATACTATATGTATACTATATATTCCTATGCTATACTTATTCCACTTCTGGAAATACTACTTTTTTGTTTGTTTGTTAAAAATAATTTCTGTAATGAAATGGAGCAGTCCATGGCGATTTGTCTTCCTGTAACTTCATTGCATAAAATGAATGCAGGTTCCAGATGTAAAATACAAGCCAGGAATTAAATGCCAATTGTTTCTCTTTTAACTTTCTCTAGCAGCATAGCACAGCCGGTGAACTTTAGCTTTGTTATTTTGAGCACAGGTTCATACTTTCAGTATTCTGCTATTATGAATCAAAACAGGATCTTGCACGGTATGACCAGGAGTTAACTTTTTTTTTTAGCCAGTGGGTCTCTGTTACTGTTTTTCTTCACTTTTTTTCTTTTCTGTTTTCTATTATCACCATATTACTTACCTCTGTGTATGTATGTGTTTTATTTTGGAGTGTTTTTTTATTTTTTACCTTGGCTTGTATCTGTCCGTGGGATGTAGCGGTGCGCTTTCTTGATGACCTGTGTAACCAGAACCTTTGAGGTTCAGCTTAGTTCAAGGCTTGTCTGGCTTTCATGGTATTTCAAAGGAGTGGCTGTGGCTCTTGATAAAAAGGATCCTAAGACACATCTGAACTCCGAAGATGCCGGCTATAGAGGTCACAGCTGCTTCAGAGGAAAAGCTAAGGGGAAGAGGAAAGGTAAGAAATACGATAGGGGCTGAACAGAGAACAGAGAGGGGAAATTAGTAACAGAGGGAAATAAGCTGATGCCACTTCCAGAGCTGAAGGGTTCGGTTTATACGGAAATCTGTTGCTCTTATTGGAAACAAAAGATAAGCTGTGTCAGTTTGCAGTTTGTGTGTCTCTTTTTCAACACAAGGGGCGATAGTTTTGCAACGCTAGCTCTAGGTTGCTTTCATTTTGCTCACTCTGTTCTGGGAAAAGGGGACCGGGGAGGAACCAGGAAATCGTCGACCAGTAAATCTGACCTTGGTGGTAGGCAAGATGCTAGAGACATTAAGAAAGGATGAGATCACAAAACATCTGGAGAAATATGAGCTGATAATGGCTAGTCAGCTAGACTTTTGGAGGGTAAATCTCATCTGATGGAATTATTTGTGGAGAGATCATAGGAAACAGGCTGGATCCAGGGTACTGTAAGTAGTCTACTTTGGATGATGGTGTAGTCAGATGCTGAGAATTACCTAGTACAGTGTAACTATACTGGACTACATCTTCAAAGAGCTACCATAGCCTAGAGATTGCTCATCTGCCACTCAGCAGACTACTAAAGTCTTTGACCACCTTTGTCACTTGCCAGTGTCCTTCTAGAAAAGCCTTTCTTCCAGATTATTTTTTCGTGTAGGAAAACCCATTCTTTAAGCCACTGCTTCACAGTTTTGAAGGGTGAAGTCCAGATGTTTCTTTTTTTTCAGTAAAAATTACTCCCCAAAAAATCTTTATTCCAACATTTCCCCCCACCTTTCTTGCAAAATACTTTCAGTTCTTTAGAGAAGTCATGCTAGGTCAGTTGTTTTTCTCTGTAAACTGTCTGGAACTTAGGTGCAAGTGACACCAAACACACTTGCGCTTTGAATGGCAAAGTGGAAGAGCTCAGATGTTGATGCCCACGTTATTCGTGTCAGTCCTGGAAGTTTACTTTCATATTCTGTTTTATTGTACATCAGAAGCGAAACAAACTAGGTCTCAATTTTATCTCTGAAAGTGGGGTAGCATCATAAATTACTGTTAACTTGTTAAAAGAGATTTGAGAATGAGGGATCTAGGACGTTGCGAGCCCCGTTAAAGCGAGCCTGGGAATGCGTGATACAGTGGATCATGCAGAAACTGCCTGCATTGGCTTTCATCCTCTCTTCCATGGTTCCTTCATTTTCAAGAAGGAAAAGGTAGGCCTGTGCAAAAAAAAAAAGTTGTCCACGTGTGGTTTTCTGTTCTTTTTTTTTCTTCTCTCAGTAGGCATATTGAGAAGTCATCAGGTTTGAATTTAGGAAGAAAGAAGTACTAAGGGAATATGCTATTTTGAGGTAAAGAGAGATCAAGAGCGTAAAGCTTGCTTGTTCTTGCAGGAATGCTTTTAGGCAAGGTGCTGTGCCGTGCGTTTTTATTCGGCTCCTTGTCCTTGCTTGAAAACGTCCTTCCCTGCAGCCCCTGTGTGGATGCCAGGAGGTTCCTTCCCGTCCCGCGTTCCCTGCTGATGCTCCCCCTGCTCCAGCACCCCCGATCACACCCCTGGCCTGCGCCCATGGCTTCCCCTGCCCAAACTTGCTCTGTGTTTGGCCCTTTTAGCCCTCGGCTTCACCATCTGAAAAAGCTGTGGAGGACTTTGTTCTTAGAGCAGTACGTGGTGACATGTAGTGTATCTCCTTCTATGCACTTTTTATGTGAGACTAACAATCCTCTTAAAAATTACGGTAGTTGTTGGTCTCAGACTCTTTCAGAAAACAAACCTCAATATGTGGTGGAAAAAGGGATTTACTTGACTTTTGAACATTTGATTTGAATGCATTTTAAAAGGCAGAGCATTGTAAAAAATTACTGTCAGCCTTGTGGGTTTTTTTTTTCCCTTTTCCATATTGAAGTAACTGATTTACTGATAGAAAAAAAGACTTCAGTCTTATTTTAAAAGTCACGTCTCATGGGGGGAAGACAGAGGAAGGATTATTATTTTCAGATGTATTATGTTGCAGGTACAATGTGCCTCTTAAAGGGGGAACAAAAACCAGGAAACTATGTGAGGAAAGAGGAAGAAAAAGAATGGAGAAAGAATAGCACCATATTAGGTGTGAAGTAGTGTGCTTCTGTGAGAAATATTTACTGCAACCGAAAGGGGGAAATAATGAAGAGCGGCTTTGAGTGCAGTTGAAAACATGTTACAGAACTCTGGGATTATTATCCTACCTCTTAAAGTTGAGCCAAAAATGTGAAAAAGATAGCTCGTCAAACAATGTTGTGAAATTTGTCAATTTATTGGAAAGTGCATGGTCATATTTGAGGACAGCCGAGGTAAACAATCATCACAGACTACGGGCAAGTCAGTTACTGTTTCCCTGAGTGTCTTGGGTAAGTCGGGAGAGCGTGTTTTGAAGTGCTGTCCAAAGCCCAGGCCTTTGGTGAACTGCATGTAGAAATCTGCTCTGGAGTCAGTGGTTCTGTGCATGACTTGCAGTGGTATTTTGTGCTAATATTGAGACTGAACGCAGCTTCTCAACCATTTACAGGCATATCAGTATCAGTCTTCTTTGCCTGTGCTTTACTAATGTACTCTTCATGAGGACCACAGAACATGCACGCCAGAAAAGTGGGGTTTGTGTTAGTCATGAACCACGGCCTTCATAGGAGATACCTGTTTTGGGAGGGAGCTCCAGGCCTAGAATGGTTTGAATTGGAAGAGACCTTTAAATATAATCGAGTTCCAACCCCCTTGCCCTGACCAGGGACATTTTTCACTAGGCCAGGTTGCTCAAAGCTCTGTCTAACTTGGCCTTAAACACTTCCAGGGATGGGGTATCCACAGCTTCTCTGGGCAGCCCATTCCAGGGCCTCACCACCCTCATAGTAAATAATTTATTTCTTCTATATGTGTAGTTTAAATTGACTCTCCCGTAGTTTAAAACCATTACATGTTGTGCTGTCTCTATAGGCCCTGGTGAAAAGCCTCTCTCAGTCTTTATTATAAGCCCTTGGTATATATTCAAAGGCCACAATAAAGTCTCCATGTTGCCTTCTCTTCTCCAAGCTAAACAGCCCCAACTCTCCCAGCCTTTCCTCATAGGAGAGCTCTTCAAGACAAGCATTATTGTGCTAGTGTGGAAGTCTAACTCTTGAGGTTGACACTGGTTTCTTGAGTGGACTTTAGGGCTGCTCACACCAATTGCTGCTAATTCTCAAATGTTAAATGCAGCCCTTATGTTTGTGGTGGCTTTATAAATCAGTTCCCACCTGTAGAAGTCAGAAGATTTTGAAAGTTTTGCCCCTTTTTCTTTCCGAAGCAGAGGAGCTTGCTAATCCTCATTATGTAGAGAAAAACTGGAAAACACAACCTGAGCACCTTCTTCAGAGTTTAGACTAGGGAGAAGAAAAAGGGCTGTTTGAGTACTTTTAATGACAAATCTGAAAAAAAAATAGAGGATTTAAAATAATTTATAATGTATGTTTTTATTTTTTCTGAGCTCTTAGCCTTAGCAGTATACCCTACTCTTTCTGCAATTTTGTCAAAGGATCTGGGGATCAAGAAATGCATCCTGACTACCCTTCAGAAAGCAAGCGATATGAAAGAACAACTTTCGCATTTTCTGAAGCTTTGCAGTCAGTGTCAGTAATAAGTTACAGCCTTGAACAAACCTGTTAAGCTGTTCAAAAACCATTGTCAGGCCTCTTCATAGGTGCAAAGTGAGGATATTACCTTTTATTTGCTGGTTGCTTCTCTGGGGCTGCTGGACATGGCTGTCTGGACTGGTGTGTTTTTGTGTGTCATACATATCCCTGCACCTGTCTGTGGTCCGCAAACCTTCTATAAATAGCAGTCAGTTAACTAAATGGAAGCGTTTTCTCTGTAATGCAGACTTTCAGGGGTTTTGCTGTTTGGGTTTTGTTTGTTTCAATTTGTAACTTTCGATCATGCCATCTCCTTCCCCTTCTGTTCTCATTAAGTATAAATTAAATTTTGGGAACACAAAGACAAGGCGTTTATTTCTTAATTCAAGACTCGACTTAAATGTGTAGTTGTATAGGTTTAGCCATGCTATATGTGTATTATTCCACTGCAAGATTATTCATGGAGCAGACTAGAATCCAGTTGTGATAATCTGTGGTGACGGTGCTTGTTGTGAGGAAGTATTTTAATAGGTGGCAATTGATTTCTGGACGTGAAAGGATATGAATCCTTTGCCACTATAAATTTAGTAATAAAGTCATTCTGTGAAAAGTGTTGTTTGTGCTACTCTGGCAGTGTCTTGAGAAGACCATGTTTTAGATGGGGAGGTTAAGTGCCACTAATCATCATGGATTTTTCTTCAGTAGTTTTTCAAAAACAGAAATCTTGCCTTTTTACATGGTTGTTAATAGAAAGATTTTTTTTATTTTTTGCTTTAATACTGCCTTTGGGGATACATTTCAGACTGCGAACGAGTAGGATAGCTGACTTTTTCAACTACAAATTTTCTTTGCATCAGAGATCATTGTAGTTCTAGGTCTTCTTTTCTGGTAGAAATACATTTTTACTACAGCATTTGAAGGTATATAACTGATGTATCTCCTGGTGTGGAAGTTGAAGTTGCCTTGTTACTTGCAGGAACGGAAAGGTATTTATTTTAAATAAGAATTAGGGAAAAATTACTTTTTCATACATGGAAAATCACTACAAACTTGCCAGCAACAGCCTTCAGGCTTGCAGAGATATTGCCTATTGAACACTATTGTGACAGCTTGTTTCTGTCATTTTTGCTGAAGTTTAGCCTGTGAAGTTCAAGATACCTTGATCTGAGAGATGGGAAGATAGTTAAATGACATCATCATGGAAGAATACCAGCATAGTTAGCTTTAAAGCCATTCAAGACTGCATTGGCACCCCTTTGTTATACAGTGTAGCTGAAAACGAACTGCAGCAATAATGAACCAATCCATCTAAATCACAGCAGCTGAACAACTGACTGTTCTATCTCAAAATGCAAATGCCTTCTGCAGAATGGATTTAATTGTAAATGTTTGCTTAGTAGGGAATATGAGCCTTTTAGTTTGCGACAATAATCATGAATACAAAGACCCACAGAATTTTAGGGTTTACATAGCTTGTCCCTGTTCTCATAACAATATTTCAAAGTCAGATTTTTAAAATTTGGCTTTTTTTCTAGCCAGTGAATAGAACTCTAATGCCCAATCTCTAAGTGGTGTTTCAAAAACCGAAAGATGAATTTAGCCCTATGTATTTAGATCAGGCAGAATTTTCTGTTGTATTTCTTTTAAATCTATGTTAGGGCTTTTATATAGCTTCAGATAATAAGAGGAAAAAGTGCTGACTTTCAGAGCTTGGATTTGTTTTTGCTCTGCAGAAATGCCAAGTATAACTTAAGAGTATTAACATTTTCTATGAGATTCTAGTAAGGTGCCTCTCAAACAATGAAAAGGTTACGGATAGGAATTTCTATTCTAGTAAAAAACTCAAACCTCCCATCTCTGTTTTAAAATCTCCGTTCTTTGCTAAATTCTTGAAATCTGGCTGCTGAATGCAACTCAGGAGAATGAAACTGTCACCGATTTGAATGAATTCAAATAGAACATCGTTGCCATTTTATGGCAAGGCAAAGAAAAAGCTCTCGGAACTTCACTAGTAAGAAGAGGCAAAGCAAAAATACCTGCCTTCAGGCTGCTCCTAGGAATCTGTCTGTGTAAGGGAAGACAGATAAAACTTTGAAAACACAAATACACACACAAAAAGTGTGCATGTTTATTCTTCTGTTGGCATTTTGTGTGTTCTTTAATAGCCTTCACGTGTGGATTAGTCCTTCTGGAAAAAAAAAAAGCAAGCAACCAAGCCCCCTGAAGAATAGGCCTTTGTGACACTGGACAAGTTTACTGCGCCAAAGTTATGGTAAGAATTTGTAAATTTTGGCTGCTAGAGTACTTCCTTCCCCTGCTGTGTTTTTAATGTTGGAAACTTGTTAAGTGTGGATAGAGGGTGTTTTTTTGATTGTGTGTTTTTTTGTTTTGTTTTTTAGATGACAATGCAAACATTCATTTCACGAACTAAACCACCCGTTCACATGACGCTGCTGGCTGTATGTAAACACCCTGTTGATCTTGTTCTGCAGAAATCTTTGGGCTTCCTGAGTCATACAGAAATGCTCCGCTGCTCTTTTTGGGGCTGTATATGCTCAGATGTAGTTTGCAAAATTAATGTCCGTGAAAAAAATGCTTTTACTTGGAACAGGGCCCTCAAAGCCAGGATGTTTTTCTACATCTCTTTTTCTCTGTGTGTTTAGAGTATTTCATTCTGCTATCTTGCGAATGGTTTTTGTTTTGCCTGTATTCCTCGGATAAAGCTGAACCTGATGGTGAGATGTTTAGTATTTCTTAGTTGCTAAACCGTCTTCCTCTTACATGTGTTGTTTCTTCATGCAGATCTTAATGTTGGATGTTTTAGTTTGTGGTAGGCAAACCAACTGGGGCTGAGGGAGCCCTGCAGAGCACTGGGGGCCGAGAGGATGCCGGTACCTGCATGCCAGGTGCCCTCCCGGTGGCCTGGGACGTGGTGACGAGCTGTGCAACACAATTGACCTCACAGGGGTTTTCTGGAGTAACCAAAGGCAGAATTTGAGTCCAAGGCTAAACTGTCATGGTGACAAAATATTTAGAAAACATTTTCTTGCTCGAAACAAAAGCTTGGATTGTGCAACATGAAGTCCCAGTGTAATAAACAACGTTGTGCCTTTTTTAAAGGGTTCTGTGTGTTCCCCGGCCGTCAGCTCTTGCCAGATTCAGCATGTTCAGGTAAAACGAGGCAGTTTTCCTCTGCACTGTTGGCTTTACAAGCTGGGTCAATTCTCCCCTTTTACGCAGTGGGATTGCAAAAATGGAGCAGCCAAATCTGGCCTCACGTTTTGAACATGGTGGACAGTCCTCTTAAAGACAGATGCTATGGAGCAGCTTCTTGGTCGCTCAGCTGCATTAAGAGCAGTTGCTTAAAACTTCTAACTTGTCATTCGTGTAGACCAATCCGATCCTGAAGAAGCTCTAAGACTAGACTTGGTGATTGCTTTTTTTGGGTTAGAACATGTTGTCCTTGTTGCAATAGGAACCTTTTGTGCTGTAGGTGTTTCATCTTTCCATAGTAACTGCTATAACTTTTTCTTTTTTTTAAATGCATGAGGTTTTGAGATGTCCCAGCCTTCCTGATGTCTACCCTCTGACTTAAAAGGAAGCCAGTGACCTAAAGTGGCTCTACTAGGTTGTTCATTGGGAATAATAGAAAATGATTTTAAGATGAGCAAACCTGTGACAATTGAGTGAAGACTACTAGCCAGCTGTATACAATTCAGTTCAGCATAACTGTGCTATCTGGAGTTAATGCATTTTTTTCCCAGTCGAGTCTGTCTTCTTCCTGGGTAATATGCATTGTAATTTCAGAGAAAAGTGTGGTTTTACGTCTATACCGCCTTCTCTGCTTAGAGCAGCAGGTGGCCAAACTTCTTTCTGAAATAGGAACTTCTCTCAACTCTACAGCAACTATTGTTGTCTGCATGGACTGTATTTTTTGATCTTCAAAGAAGTCCGTGTTTTCAAAGTTGCTGTAGTTGTTGCAGTATACTGTTGTTCATGAAAATGGAAAACAAAAGCAAAACGTGGAGCGGGGGGGGAATATGCGTTTCTAAGGTTTGCATCATCTTGCATCTTTGTATGCTTGGCATGTAACCTTGTCGCATTCAGAGCGCTGCTCTGAACCGGGCAGAGCTCATTCTTTGGGCTGCAGCTTTGTTGCTATCTACTAGTTCCTCTGTTGCACTGAGCTGCAAAACCAGCTGCTTTTGCTTTTCATACCTATTTTTACCATCTCTAATTTGCTGTTAAGATGTTAACTTCTGCCTCCAGTTAGCTTAGCATGTCTCTATACCAAGACTATAGCATGGGGACAAGCAACCACTTCTGTGCTTTCTCTTGTGCTGCCCTTTCACACTCGGGAAACGGTCCCTGCAAACAGCTGCAGAACTGCTTTATTATCCTCTGTAAAAACTCTCGCTCCTTGTGTTGCTTATAAAAGGCCTCGGCGGCCTTACAGTGCATGTGTACTGAGGCTGCCGTTCGCTGCGGTGCCCAGTATCACTCCCCTTTTTTCATGTGTCTGTCTGGCCTTCCGTTGTCCCTGCTCTGCGACAGTAAACTGCAGAACAGGGACTGTCTCATTGTTCTGTTTGTACAGCAGGTGGTCCAGGTTCAGATGTGTATCTGAAGTTGCAGTGTTCTGCAGCAGTACAAATCATTATCATCTAGAAAGCTGTATCTAAAATCGGTAAAAAAACCCCAACAGATCAGATTTACTGGTTTATGCATTTTTAAGGGGGTTTTTTTGGTGGGGTTTTTGTGGTCATTTTTGGAGGGTTTCTTTGTGTTAATTCTCTGACAGGTTAGTGGCAGGAATGTGCAAAAATCAGTATATATGAAGTTTTCTTCCCACTCTAGGGAATCCTCCTCCCTGTGGCCAGAGAAAAGCTTTCTTCTCAGCAGCAGCTCCAGTCTGTTAGGAACAGCCCACTTCCCAACGGCTCGTGTTGGTGTCTTAGAGAGGTTTGTTTACTGCCTCGACTAGACTGGGTGTAATTATGGCCAAACCTCATGTTTCTGGAGACTTTTCTCTTTTCAGGCACCATTTTAGACGTGGAATGGCACAGAGCAGGATGTGTGTGGTTGTAGATATATGTCCATGCTTCAGAGGCCGTGCATACCTTTTTGGCCAGGTACAATCCTATGCTATTTCTCTCATAATTCATGTGGTGAAATAAAATGTGGAGGAACGCAGAATTAATTCCTTCTTTGTTATGCCCAGTACACACACAGAATATTTACTGATATCCATCTCCTTGTTGACTCTTAAAATACTCAGACCAGTTACTGGAGACAAGGAGATTAAAATGGAGACACATGGCCAAGCAGACTTGGGGTTTTGTTCCTCAAATTTGATTTGAAAGCTGCAGTTTGAGAAAGTTACATTCATTCTATTTTTTGCCTTCGTGTTTTTATAATTCTCCTGAATTACCTACAAATACTGTTAGTGTTAGGATTTCTTTTGTAGGGTTTTGAATGGCCCTGCTTTGAGTGGACGATTAGACCAGATCACCTCTAGTGGCTCCTTTCAACATAAAGTATTCTGTGATTTTGTGATTCTTGATGGTTTGATACTGGGAATCTCATGCAAAGCCCAGCCTGATTTTTGGAGGAGAAAAACCACCCTATTTGTAGAAGTGTTTGGTTTTAGTTTTCATATTCCTTGTGATAGCTGTCAAACAGAAAATAAATAGCGGTTCCTCTGTTGTTGACAGGCCTTTTCGTTTTTCGGTGTTGACTGATCTGTTCAAATACAGAAGTTGGAATTTTTCAAGGAAAAGGCTCAAAACATGCAATAATAAACAAACCTTGCTAATTTACTACTTGTTGTTAGTGCTCTGAATCTCTGCTTTGGAGCCAAAAGTTGCTTTTTGCTTTAATCAGGAGAATGTCTGGTTTACTCAGATTGCTGTGTAGCTGTGAAGCTGCAGGGAGTTTTGCTTTCGTTTGTTTGTTTGGCTCTTGTTGCTGTGAGGCTCGCTGTCAGAAAGCAGAAAACTTCATCCCAACCTTTCTCCTTCACCCTTTTGTAGCCCTGGTGTAAAAGAAGGGTGAGAAATAGGGGTAGCAGCATGTGTGGTGGGGCTAGATCTTTTCTTTCTGGTCCTCTCCAAGCAAGGCTTCAGTTCTTTTATGTCACTGATGGCAGTTTAATTTGGTGCCTTGTTGGTCACCTTCAGCAGCAGCTGGTTGGCTGCAGCTCCTTGAGACTGAACATGGCAGAGATGTGCTTTAGCTTCGCATTGTGTTGCTGGTGGCTGAAATTCAGCAATAGCCTGTTGTAAAAATAAAGGCCCCGGCCATAAGGTCCAGCTTATCAGCAACGTTTGACAGGGTAGTTTACTGATAGTAGAGGCGGCCTGGAAGCTGAGCATGGCTGATCTGGTGCCCTCAGCTCGCTCCAACTCACAAACTTCTTCCTTTGTCCGAATCAGCGTGGTGACTGTGTCCTTCATCAAAGCCCATTCGTGTTGGTTTGGTAGCAATCTGTCATCCTCTGGCCGTTACCATGAGCAGCCACCTTTTGGAGTCAGACTCGATAAACCAGGTGATCCATAGGGTGGTGGATCTCCATGGTTTGTTCCAGGGTAATAATCACCTCAAAGAGTTTACATTCAATGCTGCTTTATGAATGCCCTTAAGTTGTAGAAGCTTGTTTCACAACCGGTGCTCTGGGTGGCTGCAACTGGAGTCCCGAAGGACAGAGTAAATTTTGGACCTGAGGTGACATTTCGCTTCGAAAAGAGTCTTTGAGGGCAGTGCTGAAGTCTGGGTCAGCCAGAAATAGGAAACCTTGAGCAGTCTCCAGCCTCTGGAATTTATCTGAGACAAGATAGTTGTGTGAAGTCTGGAGCCAAGGTCTCCATACGAAACTCCATCAGATCTGTGTTTAGATCTGTGTCTGAAATGCGATAGCTGTAGTCCAAAGGGATTTTTAAAATTTCTTATTACTTTGTAAGCTAAAATCTCCAGAACATGAAGCTCCTTGAAGGGTATGTGTGTAATACCAGCTGCTTAGTAAAACTTTCACTAATTGTTTTAAAATTGTACTTACGACCCGCTTTGGATTATTTTTTTTTTTTTCCCCTACTTTGAAAAACTTGATTTTCCTTACTCTTCCCAGAACACCAGGATAGTGCTAACTATTTCAGAAATTGTTTTCTTTGTTCAGATTTGCACTTCTAAATGCAAACAACACCTGCATCTGATACCCTCTTCCGTTTTTGCTGGACCACCTGTTAACAAAAAGTGTAGACATTCCCTGTTCTTTGTTGCCCAGGGAGGGCAGGTAGGTCAAACCAAAGGCAGAGCATCTAGAAGCTGAAGGAGGTGGCTGGTGTATTAGAGGTGCTGTCCTGGAACTGAGAATCGAAGCCAGTCCTCCCCAGCTCTGCCACAAACTTCCTCCTATATGATCGTCTCGGATAAGGTTATTTTTGTCTCTCTGTGCCCCAGTTCCCTATCTGTAAAATGGTGATAACAGCACTTCCCTACTTCACAGGGATGTTGTGAGGACAAATGCGGCTCAGGCTGTGGGGCTCTTGGATACTGTGGTTACTGGGGCTGCAGTGGAAGAAGGGAAATGTTCTGCGTGAAAGTTTTCTGTTCTTTGAGCCCAGCGGTAGGTTACAGCACTGATGTGGCTGTGGTTTCCACTGAAGTCGTGGCTTGACTGGTGCCATGTCTTTTCCCCAAATGTTTCCTTCCTCACTACTGCGTGTGCACCAGCAAAGCACTTAAGGTCCTTGCTAAGTGCAATTGTTTGCATCCTTAGCTAAAGGCTCCGAGGGCCCAAGAGCCTGGGTGAGACTTGCTACTCCCATGTTTGCTGGCATGGGCTGCTCGCAGCGACTGAGCGGAGAACGGGATTCTGGCAACAGCCACCCAGTGCATTTCACAGACTCACTCGGGCCCTGGAAGTAGTTAAAAATACGTATGAATGGATCTTCACTTCTGAAATTCAAACTACCGTAGCAGTTACTCTGAACAAGCCATGGACTGCAGCCTGACCAGAAGAAAGCAATTGTCCTTAACACAACTGGTTAATTTTCATAGAAACCACATCCTTTGTGTTGCCACTGACAACATAACATTCCTTAACGTTTGATTTCAAGTGGTGCTTTATTACCCAGCTGTACATGCAAAGATGTTTTCTTCGGAAGAGTTTCTGTCCAAAGACACCACAGAAGGGTGCAAACCTCTTTCCGTTTCAATGTGGACTTTGTAGTGCTTGTTTATATATAGTACAAGCAGGTAAGAGACAGGAAATCTATCTGCTTAACATTTACATTGTCTCATGTCCAAAGGGAAGGCTGTGGTGAGTTGACTATTTGTTCAATCAAATCTTGCTCCTCATGCAAATTGAGTTTTGTTTTTGGAGAGCTTTTCGGCCAGGAGATAGGAGTGTACTTCATTTATTGCTTGCTCTTTGAAACATGTGGCTCATGTCATCTTCCTTGTTCACCTGCTTTGATAAATTCTATATTTAGTTGCCACTGCCCATCCACTTGAACAGGACAAAAATAACTTCAGTGTAATCCATCCTCTCTGTCCTTTCCTTTCCACCGCTTCCCTCCCCTTTCCTTTCCTGACACTGGGTTTAGGGCGTTCAGTTGTTTGGAAAGTGGTGGATTTTTTTGTTTGTTTTGCTTTGTCTCTTTACAAGTAGGGTTGAGGGGCAGGAGAAAACATTTATACCCTGCAATAAAATTGTTGTGAGGAGTATGCAAACCGTCAGAAACACTTCCTCTTGGAACATTTGCTGAGGGGTCAGAGTGTGTGCAGAGTGCACGGAGGGAGGTGGAGCGGAGGGGTTGGGAAATGGCTTGCGTGTGGCATACATCTGTCTGACAAAAAGCCAACCGTGCCAGGGGATAAATGGACAAACAAATAGTGTTTCAGTTCTGAACTCGGAGGTTGAACCTAAAGTTTGCGCAGGAGCAGCTCTTCAGATAAGTTTCCGATGGACCTTGACTCCGGTTGTGCAAACGTGTAGTAGGTAGCACGGAGGAGACTGTCCTCTCAATCCCTGCTCTGGAGAGGATCTATGCATAGACTGTGCTTTGCACAGCTTCTCCTGCATCCCACGATGGGCACAGATACACAGTCATCAACTCTGCCAAAAATCCACACTGGCCAAAACCCCTCAGAAGTGTTTAAACACCTAATTCCTTGGCTTTAGCGTGAATTAAGCACCAAATTAGTTAAGCACTTTTATTAATCTAGCTGTGGATGTTGAGTGTTCTTAGCTGCGAATTGGATAAAGAATGTCCACTGAACTTACCGAAATATTTGCTGCGTTATCTGAAATACTATTGTCTTTCACTATTAAGATGATCGGGATTTGAGGGAAACTATTGTTTTGGTGAAACTGCTTTGAACCTGCCAAGTTCTTGTATCTTGAGCTGAGTGTTGGGTATGTTGTTGTTCCTGACAGACACTTCGTCTGGACGTGTAGGGGGAGTGTTTGTTCTCACAAAAAAGAATACATTTTTTTTTTTGTAACTTCAGCCATTTTTAGGTTGTGTTAAAGGTGGTGATGAGGAGCAGAAAGATTGAGGGAATACTCCGTAATTGATGCCTAACAGAATTCAAGTTGTTCCTTGATGAAATTTTTCATTCGGTAGCTGTTTTTCAAAAGAAAATGAGAGTTTTACTTTGCATTCATAGAATTACTGCAAGACCTGAGGAA
The DNA here is from genome assembly GCA_013399365.1 of Pampusana beccarii. NCBI lineage: Eukaryota > Metazoa > Chordata > Aves > Columbiformes > Columbidae > Pampusana > Pampusana beccarii. Next base: position 57,350 of record VWYH01005416.1, on the reverse strand, counting down.
GAAAATATTGAGTTTGAAAACCAGTCGCAATTTTAGAGTAAAATTCTCCTTTCTCCCTCCTCTTTTGCCAGTGTCCCTGTGAGCGCCCGAGCCCCGTGGCAGGGTGACGGTGCTACCCCGTTTTGACCTGTAGCACCTGGGTGACACAGGCGTGGAGGACACCAGATCACACTTGTGAGACGTGACGTGTGTTGGGCAGCATAGTGGCACCGCTAACCAAACCTGGCTTAGGAGCCTAAATCCCCGTTTGAACCCCCAGGCTATGAATTTGTAACACGACTCACTACCGGAGCCTGCCCTGCCACCTCACGTCTCTGCGGTGGCATCCGATTGCTTTGGCCCCCATCCTCTGTCCTGCTTTTAAAGCGAAGGGCACTTGTAGTTTTCAGGAGCATTAATTCCTCACTTCACGAGTAAGAAGTGTTTGAAAAAAGCAGGCCCCGAATTGCGAGTGCATTTGTTGTGCTCGCGGGCACGGTGTGATCCTGTGAGTAGTCTGGGCTGCCCCGATCGTACCGGGCAGGCCAGGCCGCCTCGCAGGCATCTGCTGCACTGCCTATCGACTTGTTAACATCCCCAAAACTGTAATTTTCACTGTAATGATGGATTACGCTTGTCATGGTTTACAGAATTTTGTCTTGTGCGTTTAATAAAACAAAACAGATCCTAATGCTTATTATTTCTGAAGTCTAAAGCTCAACGTATGCAAGACAAACTACGCTTTAATTTTACAATTGTCTGATGGGACTTGGCGATTTATTTGTTGTTACTTCCTTAATGATGTTGCAGTCAGAGGCACTGTTTTGCTAAATGTTGTGTAAAAAGTAAATTGTAGCACAGCAGATGTTGGTATTTGGATGGATGTCGGTGCAATGGGGGGACAGCAACAGTCATCTCTGTCAGCTGTCTTCAGGCTCCGCAGGCCTGCTGCGTGGTTACTTTGGTGTGTAAAAACAGCTCGTTTTGCAACTGGGAAGTTTGGCATTACATTTGGCACGGAGCCATGTAACCGGCTTAACACAAGTGTTTATCCAGCGATTTTCTCAAAATTGGTAACTCGGAGAAAATGTTTATTAAACTTCTGTACAAAGAAAGGGGGGATATACGGCTGGATCTCATATTTTTAAAAGACTTCAGTGTTCGTAATGCTGAAAACCCTTTTTATTACTATTTTTATTTCCCCTACCCCTGTCTGTCTTTGCTCTTTTATCGTCTACCTTTTTGCAGCTTACTGTTTATAATTTCCTTTTTAAAGATTAAAACAGGGAAGCATACCTGATGAAATACAAAGTATATAGAATGTTGTAACTACTTTTCTCTTCATCCTGTGTGCTGTCATGAATTACGTCCAAAGAACTGAGGACTGCAAATGAAGGTATTTAATTAAAACCCCCTTTGCCCCCCCCCCCTTTTTTAGAAATTCCAGCTAAGCGTGGAACGGGAGCCCTGATCTGCAGAGCAGCTGATATTTGTATGATAAATTACTGTAGATTTTACCTTTGGGTTAAGTACAAGAATCCGTGCAGGCCATCAAGAATTTTTCACAGAACTACTGTCACTATTGGACATATTTCTTTATGGAAATAGCGTTTTGGACTGCATTTTTAATAAGGGGGTTAAGGGAAAGCAGTAGTTTTGCAAAGCAAGAGCAGTTTCAATCAGATTTTATGTCTGATATTGGGAGCCTTTTGATTGGGAAACTTTGTCGTAACTGAGACATTTAGTTTGGATTAATTTTTCTAATCCATTTTAATCTTGTATTGCCCCTCTGATTAAATAATTAAATGTCTTCATTGCTTAGAAAGGCTCCCATTTCTTTCGTAAAAGAGAGGATGATTAAACTAGGAAATTTGGATTCTCTGGTAAAGGAAGGAAAAGTATGTGGAAAAGCTAGAAAAGCATACTTTCAAAGTATTGATGGTGACTCAGTAGTGGCCTAGTGCTTAGTTAATTTTGTAGTTGAACTGCAGTTTTATCATCAAATAAAATATCAGGACAGTAATTTTCACGTGGGTCCTTTGTTCTTTCTTTGTGGGGTTTTTGTTTTGTTTTTAGAGGAGGGGATATTACCTGTATGTTTCAATTTCTGTGCCCAAGTGTGTCTTTGTTTAGAAAACCAGAATTTGCAAGAAGGTCTTCCTGCTGCAGAGGTTCATTCAGTGTGCTGTGGATAAATTAAAATTACAGATTAGCCACTGCGAGGGAGCAGTGGCTGCTCTTAGGAGACTTTTTTTTTTTTGTCTCTTAGCTTGATACCGAAACTGTAGTCCTGATGTTAGAATGATTTTCTCACAATATGGATTGGCAGGGGGACATAAATGCATTAATTTGGGAATACTCTAAACTTTATAGCTTCCCCAGCCCAGAGGTTGGGCTGAGGCTTGGTGGCCAGCCTGACCTTTGGAAGAATTTACTGCGAGCTTTGGCTCTGCCTGGGAAGGAGAGGGTCAGGGCGGCGATGTTGTGTGCTCATGCCCTGGCTCTGTGTTGGCTCTGTTTAACGTACGTACATGTGTGTGCGTGTGTGTATTTAAAGGATGTAGCTTTGCTGTTATCTTGGTCGGATTTGGCCGTGTTTCAAGAACAAGGTCCTGAATGAGGAGCAGCACTCTCTGCCCATGTGCTGGGCACAACCTGCCCTTCCAGCTGTCCCCATTGCAGCTGGGACAGGACCAGGACAGGTACTGGTGACACAGCTGGTGTGGCCTGGGGTGGGGGTCAGGTGCTGCCTCCCCCAGCACCTGCCCAGCAGAGACCCAGTGCTGGGGACTCCCTGGCTTGTCCTTTTGCCAGCATCCTCCTCTCTGATGCAGCAGACCCGAGCCAAAATTGTGGTAGCCATAACTTGGCTCATCTCTGCCCCTCGACATGATGCTTCTGTGTGCCCCCCCTCCCCATCTCCTGCTCCCCTCCCGGTTTTCAGAGTGGCTTTGCTTGGCTTGACCCTGGGGTGGCAGAGGAGCTCCCAGCAGCTGCCGCCTGAGCTGATAGCATCGGGTCAGGGACCAGTGGAAGAAAATACGGTAACCAGAGTATGTGCTAAGCATGGAACAATAACGCAGGGTTTGCATGCAGGGGTTTCTGTATGTGTCCATGTACCTTCCTTTGCGGAGTCCCCGAGGCTCAAACGTGGCCCCAGATGACCTTCTTCAGTAATGCAAACCCTGGTGAACTGTAGGTTTTTTCCTCTTTTTTGATCTATATAAGCAAACCAAAACATGCTCAGTTTAAAGCTTTATTTTTTGCTTTCTGGTGCTCTCATGCTTAAAAGTATGGGAATCTAGCTCTTGTGGATGGTTGCTGTAGTCGTTGCAAGTTCTTCTACAGACCTGAAGGGTAGCGATAACCTGGCTATGCAAAGGGGGATGTGTTTTGGTGTTCGTTTTGCTTCTGTTCTTCGTGGGCATGCTAGTAAGAGTGGGAAGATGAGCTACAGAGCGTGGACTGTGCTCAGTTATGGGATGGGGCTTTTGGGGTTCAGATGTTAAAGGGAATGTGCATGGTGGGGAGCAGGTGTGTGGTGTGTAGAATATCAGGTGCAGAAGAGGTGGGGCTGATGCAGCAGCCCCTGACCTCTGCAAATCCAGTGGGGCAAGTGCCAGGTTTGATGCCCATGGAAAGTGGTGTGGGTTTAGGGCTGGCTGGGGGTAGGGGGTGGTGTTTGGTTTTCTCCTGGGAACAGGAGCACTTTTAAAACAGGAGATAGGAATTTTTGCCATGTCTTCCCAAAACAACAATATAGGGCACTGCAGGCTGGAAAGTCTAATTTAAGCTCCCACCTTCCCATGCGCATCTGTTTTTTGTTTCTGTGTGATTTATCCCTTTAATTTTTGATGCTTTTTTTAGAAATGAAAAGTGGCTTTAAGGTACCAAGATGCTGTTGCAACATGAAAATTAATTCATACTAACAGTGTCAAGGTAGATGGGTTTTCCAGGTGGGTTTTTATTTTGTTCCTCCTTGTACAAGAAACATTTTTATTTGACTCACTGGAATGCATCTCTCCTGGAGCTTGGAGCTGTTAGGGATACATGTGATAAGCTTACTGTAACAGATGAGTTTGGGGTTCAAAAACTGATAGTTGTGGTCATGTGTATGTGTTTTTAGTAGTACATAGATCAATTTCAATATTACAGGTCTAAATTGTGATACCACTGAAATCCAGCAGGAATTTTCTTGCTTGATTTTACTGAGACTCAATATTTTTAGTGCTTATTGTAAAAAGTGACTTTATTTCGGTAGTGTTTAAGGTGACGGAAGTGTTTCTGGCTGAGCTCGCGACCACGTCGAGGCAGCAGCGTGGATTGCGCTCTGTCTGCTTTACGGTGTTGACACACCTCAGTCCAAGGCACAAAAATCCTTGGCAAAGTTTCCTACACCTGTGTTGTTCTGCTAAGCTTAGCACCAGAGCTCCGGTGGCTGTTTGCTCTCGCGTTACCCAGTGGTGAAGTTGCTTTAATAAACTCTCAGTATGCAATTAAGTTACTTTGCAAAATTCCTGTGAACTGAGGCAGGCCCTCCTGTTATCTGGAGGAGACTTTTCGTTGCTGAGTTTGGGGTAGTGACTCAGTGAAAGTTATCTGTGGAATACTAAATTTGGAGGCGTAACCAGGAGGTTGCCATGATAACAAATATTAGAACTTGCTTTCTGGGAAGTGCTTGTAATTTTTCCATTGATGGCCATTAAATGGCTCAAGATAAATGAAATGCTTTATTAGAACTAACGTGTTCTCGGTGTGCTCGTCTATGGTTTTGCAGACTTGCTAGTGACGCGATGAAGAAGGGAAATCCAAATTAAGCCCAGCCAGATAAGCAGCTCACCCCCTTTTTTTATGTTGCTTCTCATTTTTGCCGTTGAAATATTTGCTTAACTTGTCTTGTATGCATCCTTCAATGAAATATTTACCCAGTAGCTGTTTGTATAAACATGTTTAAAATTCTGCATTGAATTTTTTTTTCTTGTCACTTTTAAGAAATTTCCTGATGCACAGCATGGTCACACAATTACTGGTAGAGCTTTTATTGTAAGTGGCCTAAAACAACTCTGTTTATTTATGTTGAAAATTAGGACTAAACCCCAGAAGCTAAAGGATAACAATACAATGTGTTAAGTTCCTACCCTCCTTAAATTGCTTATTTATAAAAGTCCATGTTCTGCAGCTTAATTTTTACAAATAGAGCTTTTTCTCTGTTTCAAACCGCCTCTGAAGTTGGTCCATATCATCTGTTTTAAAAAAGCTGCTGTTTCCATAAATCTCCCCTAATGTCCCTTAGCCTTTTTTTTCACCGTTCCTTTACGATTCCCCACGGTTTCGATTCGCTTTGTGAATGGCACAATGATCCAGCAACGGGAGCCTGGAAGAGCGAGCCAGGGATTCGCGAGTCCTTGCTGTGGATGTTTTCTGCGTGGCTGCCTCCTGCTTTTTCCCTCCCCTGCACTCACTTTTCCCCGCGCACACCCCCCAAGTTACCAGCTCCCCGCTCAGCTTCACCAACTTCGAGATTTTTAACAGGGAGCCCCCGCTGAGTACTTTTCAGGTTTAATGTTCGCAAAGCAAATAAATGCATCAAAATCACTCTCGCCTGAGTCTTTGGCTCTCATAATATTTTTTTTTTTTCCATGGGGCAGAGTGGGGGAAATGACGTCGAATCAATCTTTATTCAATTAATGGTGCTTTTCGTGCAGATCCCCTATATATAGGCAGCTCTAGGAATACAAGCTAAAACTGTGCTTTCGGGCTTACTTTGTTTAATCTGTGTAGGAGCTTGGGTTTGCGTGCTTTTCTTTGCTTTGTCCTCTCTTACACTGTCAGTCTCTAGACGGGATTTACAGAAGAACAAAACCGGGTATGTCGTATTCAAATAAGGCATGTGTTCAGATAAGTGCGAGGGTCATGGCTAGGGATGCTTATGCTAAGAGGTAAAATAATTAAATCAGCGTTTAGATGATGTCTAGAAAAGTCCTTCCTTGTTCAAATACGCAAGGGTGTGGCGTGTTTGTTTTTTGTTTTTTGGTTTTTTGTCTTTGTATTTTTAGTAGAAATCAGAAAATCTTTGGAGGACTAAGTCACACCCTTTGCATAAATACATGCAGTGTATTTAAGAGCCTGATTTGCAGAAATACTGATTGTATTAACTTCAGATCGAGCTTGAGGAACAGTTGTAGGTACCTCCCTCCTTTAAGGGAACATACTTGAAAAGTTATGGAGGCTTATTAGCTTAAGTGCCTTGTTTGCTGCTTGTGCTATTTTCCATCATAGTGTCAAGATAAAAATTACTTGGGGAGAAAGAATTGTTCCAAACCTGCTTAATTCAGTTCAGTGAACCTGACACCTTCTCTGTCATTCTTATGTATTTATAAAAACGAGAGAGAGTTGGGCACCTGTCAAAAGCAGAGGAATATGTGATGGCACTTTCTGTAACAGGAATGTTTTGGGTTTTTTTAAATGCTGTGGCTGGTTGCGAGCATGTTACAGAGAAGATTTCTCTAGTTGTGTTGGACACCTTGTGGTAGTTTTCAGTCCTTTTGCTCCCACCATGAGGTAGTGGAGATGCAGCTCACTCTGAGATTGTTTTCAGCGTAGCTTAAGAAATTGTTTTATACTTTCCTGCAATTTACGTAGCTATACTTAAAACTGCTGTTTTTAATGAAACTTCATTTACATCTTCTCCCACTGGAGACAGCTGTAGGTTAGGACTAGCCTGACTAAGCTGTGCCAAAGGTAGGAGTAAGGAGTTTTTTACATGCTGATTAATTCTGTTTTGCTCCTTTGGGAGTATCTGGTATTGCTTAAATTGATTGCTGTAAGCAATATGGCAACATTTTTGACCTTCTGAAGTGAAATTCAGCAAAAAAAAAAAAGAAGAAAAAAGCCTCCCTGTTTCAGTTTTTACATAACCATATAGTTGAGATGCAGTGCTAAAAAATACAGAGGTGTCATCTTCTGTAGTGGTGGTGTTGGCTGGTGATCTCAAACCTTTGACACAGATGGAATCTGAAGATGTGGTGGTTGTCCATCCCCTGCATGGAGACAGTATTTGGGTGAGAATCTGTCTTTCTCCATCATCTGATCTCTCCCCTGGCCCAGCTTTGTGAATCAGAGCATCCTTTCCTCGCCTGCCTTAGGTGTTTCCCATCTGCGCTGTTGTGTAACTAAAGAGAGAGGTAACTTCCAGTACACGTATTTTTCTACACAGGGCACCCATAGAGCTTTGCGGGAAGCGCTAAGCCAGGGCTGTTTGTTGCTTTCTGAGGTGGATTTGCAGATGTGGGGTGCCAGGTGACCAGGAGTCGGCCTCGCGGGGCTCCCTTTGTCGCTCGAAGGCCAGACCGCTCCGCCATCCCCCTTCGCCCCAGCGCCCCTCTTCCTCCCCTCCCTCCCCAAATTCCCCCAAGATATGATAATGAAGCAGGTGCCCTGTACTGCAGCTTTGTGCGAGCGTGAGAAACGGCAGTAGGTTTAGAAAAGCTGGAAACAGGCTGGAGGAGGAGGAGGAGGAGGCATTTCTTCTTAACCTGTTGGCAGTCACGTCAGTCACGGCCGTGCGGGCTGCCTGCGCACCGCGTGCCCCTCCAGCTGCCCCGGCCAGAATAAAGCGGGGAGCGGATTTACCGTGCCCCGAATTAGCCCGTTGCGACCGTGGGGACCCCGCGTTAGGGCCGTGACGGGTACGGAGGAGCGGGGCTGCGAGCGGAGCAGCGCTGGCCTGGCGCAGGCCGCCGGCCGCCCTCCCCGCCGGGGAACGGCCCTGACGGCAGCCCGGCCGCCTCATTGAGATTCAGGGCACAAGCGGCGGCTCTGCAGCTGTACGGGGCGGCCGAGCAGGCACCCAGAGAGGGGCCAAAAAGAAAAAAATCATCAAAGAACCGGCCCCTTTGCTGCGCCTCTCAATAGACAGACAAACCAGAGGTCCTGTGCTCTCCGCGAGTGTGTTGGGAAAGACATTAGCATAGCCTCTTTTTTTTTTTTTCCTCCCCTTTCTTTTTGCTTTCCCCAAGCTACTGAAAACCTGGCACTGTGTTTAAATATCTTGTTTTGACAGTTTGTTGAGGGAAGGGAAGAGTACTGCACCAGCCTGGTGGGTGTCTGTGCAGCTTTTTTTTTTTTTTTTTTAAAAAAAGTACATATTTGAACTGAGACTTTTCATTTGGGTCACCCTAGACTTGTTTAATTGTTTGGTGTCAAGTCGTTAAGATCCAGAATTAGCTCCCTGCCTTTGGAAAGGGCTTGCTTCCGGGTGCTTTAGAAATGCAAAGGCGTGTTTTCAAGCCCTGCTTTCTTTTTCCAAATCTGTTTTGATTTCAGCCGGGTTTGAAGTGAGTGGATACATATCCTATTTACTCAAGCAGCAGAAACTAACTGTAAATCCCCGTCCCGCTCTTCAGCGCACACGAGACGGCAGCTCCTGAAAGCTTCACATCTTTCTGGCATCTGTTTAGCCGCAACCTTGATAGCCCGGCGGGTTGCAGACCACTTCTCGGGTTGCAGACCACTTCTTGGGTTGCAGACCACTTCTCGCGGCCATTGGAGTCTCAGAAACGAGACATTCCACCTTTGACCGGAGGCACGTTAGGGCTGTGCCCGGCGTAACGTTCGTGTTTCCCTCGGACAGTTCAGGGTGGTACAACCGAGGAATGCCGTACATCTTCAGAGCGGGTGGGAACGTAGCAAGGGCTTGCGTAACCCAAAAGCTCTAATATTTTGAGTGTTAAGCTTGCTTGTAATTAATGGTGCTGCTGCTGATGCTCAGAGCAGAAAGTTTACTATGTTAGTTATCCGTAGATTTGTGGTAGCCACTTGAGTGCATTTAATATAACTGAGACTTTGTTTTCAGTCGGTGCTTCTGGGCTTGTTCTGGTTACTCTGGGGCATAAGGAAGTTAGTAGTTGGTCCAGCGCTTTTGTAAACATCAAGGGTATCATTGGATGCTGACTTGGTTAACCTAATGATTTTTTTTTTTCAAACCATTGGTAGGTATGAGTTGATTAAAAAGAAAAAAAAAAAGCAGAGGCTTCTTAAATATAGTCTGTTCTGAATTAAAGGGTGTGGTGTTGGCTTTGAATGAGCTTGATGCAGCAACAAGCATGCAGCAGTTGGTAAATAAAGATGGATTTTCTTTTGTTCTGCTGGTGCTTGCTGCTCATTATTCTCCACTTACCCCGTGAGCTTCCCAGGGAGTGGCAGCTGTTTCTGATGTTAGACACTCTATCAGTGGTAGACAGCTCCAGATTCGGTGAGATGCTGTTGTGAGGAGGAGAGGAAAACAACCTAACCCTGCATTATTGTAAATCTTCAGTAGAATTAACTTTTCATGAAGCGAAAGAGTTTTGTGTTTAACTTTTTCTGAAATATTCAGGCGTAAGCGTGCTTTGCAGTACGTGTTACTGTGAAAAAGCTTTTCTGGCAAGAGATGGATTTACATTCGAAGTGTGTGTTAAGTGTTTTAATGTGCAGTGTGTGGGGGCAGGCACGAGGCAATAAAGGGAAATTGGTCTATAACAATCTTTGTGTGTATTTCCAGATATATACAGTTTGGGAATCTTTGCAATTTGAAAATTGCTTGGAGTAAACCGAATGGTACATAAAGATTTTAAATAATAAAGCTAGCAAGCTACAGAGGAGTTTGTTTGGTTCCAGGATTTTATATGTAGGATTTATAACCCATGCTTTTGCTTTCCTGTCTCTGCAGTGTTAGCATTCTGTTACTGAAAACAAAGAAGGCTCTGCCAGGGCATTACACAAGCAATGAATCACAGAGGAAAAAATGTTTTGCTTTGTAAATTGTTCACTTTTCCATGGTAGATCATTAGATCATTATTATTTTTTTTTTTTTTTTAGTGTTGTCTGATAGAAATTGCCACACATGCTTGTATTTACTGTACTCGGTAGAATTCTTCCTGTGTGACCACATAACTACTAATATTAGTGACTTCAAGTAACTTCTTGCTTACGATTCTTGAAAACAAAACCGCAACAGGAACAAAAAATACAGGGCAAAAATTGAAACAGCTCAGTTCACTCTTCAGGCGTGACGGCTTACTGAGTATATCAGAGGAAGGAAAAGGTGTTAATGTTTTCCAGTGAGCTTTGTCCAAGTGGTGCCACGTAATTATTTTTTGTCTGTATTGACAAACTCCTGCCCTGCCTAAAATACTTGGATTTGCTGTCATGATCAATGTGGTCCTCACAAGTTGTAGGAAGTTTATAGTGTTCTAGCTAATCATAAAAATATCAACCCGTTTCTTAAGAATATGCACTTTGTACATTTTCTTGATGACTGTTGGTGAATCTGTGTTTCAGAACCTCTCTGGAGGAACAATAGTTTGCTCAGGCTTGAATGTGAAATGATGCTTACAGATTATCTGACCGGGAAGTCGTACACCAGGCGATGTCTTGCCGCTTTGCTGCAAGATGCAGAAATACAACCTCAGTGTGTTATATAATAAAATTTATACCACAGATGCTGCAGTGTGCCTCATACTGTCCTTGGCGAGAGCAATAATCAATGATATGTATGCTTGCCATATTAGAGGATTCATTAAACTCCAGACCTGTGGAAAAAGAAGTTTTAAATCACATTCCTTATTTGCAAGTTAAAGAGGTGGATCAGAAACCAGAACCAGCTAAAGCAATGGATAAGGGAAGGTCCAAGTAGAATGGTCCTTGCAAAATGACTGGCAGTAATGAAATCCTTGATTTTTTCACACGGAAAGAGTGAAGAAAGAATGAGTGTGGAGGAGGATGCTATATATGTATGGAATACACCATTTTAAAGACTATGTGATTAATCCTGTTACATGATGTGTTTCTAACAGAGAAACGGATCGGTGGAATCAAGCTGTAAGAAAGTATGACAGCCAAACATAAGCATCTAATCTAAGAGAAAGGGTCTCTTGTGACAGTACAGTGTAATTTTGTGTGAAATTAAGCATACTTCACTGAAAATAACCAGCTAATAATTTCAGAATCTGCAAAAAATAATGTCTTCTCTGTAAATACCAATGGGGAAGATGCATAGCATAGATTGGGGAGTAAGGGAAATGGAAACTGTTTTGCCCTCCTTCGTCCCATCCAACCTGGATATGAGATGGTCCCTAGGTCTCCTAGGTCTGCTTTATGCAAAAGAAGAAAACGCCGATGATCAGGTATGTAACAGGGTGTTCCAAAATTGCGATAGCCCGGGTGGCCGCCTCCTGGCCTGCTCATCTGGCAAACCTCTAGGCAAGAGCTGGGCTGAGCCGCCATGGGTCTTCTTGTCCCTGTAGTCACATCTGTGGTGTAACAGAAGTGAAATTGGAGTAATCTCACCGATCTGGGCTGAGTTGGACTGATAATTTAAATGTGAAAGGCTTCATAATCTCCTAGTGATCCCACAAAGTTTTCAGCTTTTAATTAAGGTCAGAATTAAAAAGGCAATGACAACAAAACCTTCTACATTTACTGCCTTGCTTATAAATGTTAAGCCGTGACAGCTATAGGTGAGTTCTTCTGAAATTCCTAAAGCAACAATGACATTTTTGTAAACCCTTTACGGGTTAGTATAATGCAGCTGTAACAATCTTCTCTAAAAGAAAGGCCGAAAGGGTTTGTGCTCATTCCTTTTCCTTTCATCTTTCTTGCCCTGTTTCATCAGTGCAAATGGATGTTTTCTGCAGACATGGCTGCTGTTGGGAAGGTAGTTCTGTGTGACTCTCCCCTCCGATTCATTAACTCTTAATTTTTTGCTTTAGATAAGAAAATTAAAAGCCTAACGAGGGCTGAACAGGTGAACGCAGCAGCCAGGGATGCGCATACCCATGGCTGCATGGCGTGGGCGATGGGTTACTTGTGCTTTTGTGTGCAGGAGAGAAAAGTGTGAGCCTGAATGGAGAAGAAACAACAGAGCTGGTGCCCGAAGCAGGTTGAAACTGCACTGCAGACGGAGAGGAGGTCTGCGGGGAGAATAAGGAGGCAAAGCAGCTGCAGGGGAGTTCCTGGGGCAGGGTGCACATCGCTGGGAGAGAAATTGCAGGCAGAGGAGAGCCAAGCAGCAGGAAAAGAGGGTGTGAGCGGAGCCTGGGAGAACAGGAGAGCAGCAGAAGGTTGCCAGAGCCAGTTCAGTCTGGGAGCCTTTTCTTCCCACTGCTTCTGGTTCGAAGAGCTCGCCAGCAGACGACACCGTGGGCGCTGGGTACAGCCGCTGCCGGGACAGCGTCGGGGGGTGGTGGGCGCGATCCTGCTGTGACAGAGGGAAAGCAGCTTGGTCCCTAGTCTGCTCCCTCCTCCTCTCTTTGATGCTGAGCAAACAAATGAGAAACCATACTGGAGGGAGGAGAGTGTAGTTGTTGCCCAGCCGTGGGTGCTTTGTAGGGACCACTTCTTTTTAATTTTTTTTTTTTAAATCAGTTGTTGTTGGGGTGAGCGGAGTTCACTCCAAATAGTGTGGCTGGTACCTTGATTTGAATAGCACTTTAAGTGAGGCTTTTGTGATTCAGCCCAGTAGAAGCATTGCTGCAGGACCTTGTAGGACCTAGAGAGCCAGCTTGACACCATGTAAAGCTCTGAGGTTCTGGATAGTCTGCCTGAGAAGATGACAACATGGACAGTGGGCAAAGGGGAAACTGAGGCGCATTGACAAAGACACCCAGAGGAACCGCAGGTGGAACCTCTGTCTTCTTTCCCTGAAATCTGAGTAACTCCAGTAAATAACTGAGGTTTTGATCAACTCTTCTATTTTTATTCTACTGGAGATTTTGAATGTGGCTATAGCATTGTCACTCGACTACTGTCTGTGCAAGTTACTCAGATGAGCAGTAGCACAGTGTGAGCAAGGGATGTTTTCTCTGACAAAGGTGAAATATCTTTCAAATAGATGTTTGTTTTCTTCTTTGTGTTGGTTATGCATCATCCAGTGTTTTCCCTTTCGTATTGTGATATATCATCTTGTGTTTCATGCTTGAGATGTTGTGAGAGGAGTGAGTGATGTTATGTAACTTAAGCAGAGAATTATCTTCCTATGTTCCAAAAGTGACTGTTGGTTTGATAAAGCAGTTGACTAATTAGTAAATTACCCATTGTTGTTTAAAATACTTGCGCTGCAAAATGTAAATGAAAAAAATTTCTCCACTTGTCAGTATGAAAAATGACAATAGCAAAAATAATACATAGGACATCTGCTCTGATTTTTTTAAAATTTAAAATGCGTTTAAGGCAGATGTTTCAGAATTTGAATGGAAATCGGAGTCGATGGAAGAACAAAACATAACTGTTTACCTTTTATGAAGTCCCATTTTTATGGTTAACATCACTAGCAATATCTGACTTAGTGCCTGTATTTTTCCACTGTTTGTAACAGAATGAACTGAATGTTCTTAAAACTGCTGCTATGTCAGGATGACATATAGTTTCAATATGGAAAAAAAAAAAAAGATGGTGAGTCAGTATTTTGCGGTGTTTTCTGATGATTTTTCCCTTTGCCTATCTTTTTTTTTCCAGGAGAATACATAAAGACATGGAGGCCGCGGTATTTTCTTTTAAAGAACGATGGCACTTTCATTGGCTACAAGGAACGACCGCAGGATGTCGACCAGCGAGAATCACCGTTAAATAACTTCTCAGTAGCTCGTAAGTGCTTCCACGTGCTCCCTCATCCGGTTTGGGGATTGGTGTCATATTGGAGTCATAACACCAGTAAACTGCATCAGTAACATCCCAGTCTGCCCAGAGTGATGTGTCTAAACAATAAATGTGTTTGTTTGAGATGATAAAGGTCCCCTGTGTTTTCCAGGAATGGCTATGATGTGGAGGTTTGATGCTCTGCTTTTTTTTTTGCAGTTTTCTACTAATTTACCGTTTCTGGTTATAGAATAAAGGGGGTTTATTAGTTAATATTTTGTATGTCTGTTATTCAGCAAGTTGCTTTAAAGTGAAAATTAACCCAGGCGTGTGTCTTGGGACTTGGCAGGTAGGCACAGCCAAAGCGTTTCAGCATCTGTTCTGTCACCAGATCTAAATTCAAGTGGCATTGACACAGGTCAAAGTTATTTGATTGTTAGCGTAGGGGAATGCAGAGTGAGCACCGGTTTTAGTGAAACGCACTCAGTTTTTCTTAATTTGGGACATAAACCAGTATTCTTTTAGAGCCAACAGAAAGGTTTGAAAATAATAACATCTCCTAACCTCTGCACTCTGTCCTATTCAAACATTTCCAACTTTGCTCAGGTGCTGCAGCACAGGATGCAATAGAAGAATCTGAAGATAATTTCTTGCTCATGTTTTTAACTTTTTTCTGTATACTTCCAATTTTTGTTTTCTCCTGTTCCTAATCTTTCCTGTCTCATGATCTGCCTGTTTCTCATTCTACCACTGAAAAATAGATCATTGTGGCACCTGTTATTAACAACGATCTGTTTGTGTTCCTGGTGACGAGTGGAAGCGAAGTTCTGCAGAGAGAAGGGCAGGGGCTTTCCCTCTTAGTTATAGGGTAGCTTGAAGTATATGGGGTTCATCTTTATAGTTGACCTTTAAGCAGATGGATTTATTTTGAAACAACCTGGGCCCAGAAGAGGCCTGGGCAGCACTAGGAATTAATGCAAATCTTCATTTTTTTTTTCTGCTGGTAGCAACATATACCTGTTCTGACTGATGATGTGAGTAAATAATGGATGTTCTGTTGGCTGGTGCCTCTGTGCAAGATGCCAAGAGTGCTTTGGGGTTTTTTGTGCCTTTTTAGAGAGAGAATTGTCATAGTGTTTTCATTACAGTAATGATGCGGTACTTTCCTCTTTAGACTGGGTTCTCCGTATGGATCAAGAAGGTAAAGAAAAGCAGCAGAAAGCCGTTAATTTATAAATTAATTCAGTACTTGGTCGGTAGCCAGAAGCTTTTAACAAATGCACTTTTTGCAGGACACTTCCATCTTGTTGCTGCTAACTGCATTACTTAGGATGATTATTTGCTGCAGCTCAGTGCTAAAGAGTAAAAAAAGATGTGTCCATTGCCTTCTCTTTGTCCAAGTTGCCTTCAAAAAGGGTTAACTTAAATCAGTTTTCACAACAGAAACATGGTGCGTTTTTTGGCAGATTGAGCCTGTCAGTCTTGGCGTTCACAGCCAGACAAGTTTGTTACCATGGTGTTGGAGCATTGTCAAAAAAGAGCTGACATGTGCCTGTAGAGCAAGGTGTAGCCGCCCTACGAGGGATTGCAGGGAGGTTGGTGGGTGGAAGGATGCTCCTAGCGATGGTTCTTGCCTGCTAAAGCTGTGGCAGGTTGGAGACGCTTCGATGATGACGGGATGGGTTCCTTGCTGGAAGTCACTATTGCGGTTTTGAGCTCACTGAAGCAGCTGTTGCCCCACCAGGATTTAATTTCTCACGTAGGCCCCGGCACACAGCGCTGCCAGCCCCTGATGTGCGGTACCCTCCATGCTTGTGTCGTTTGGATGTGTTTTGCACCACAGGTTTTCCCCGTGAACCTGCTTGCTTGGTGCTTTCGTTTGGGTTCACTTCTCCAGTTGGTGTGGGTGAAGCGGAGCTGCCTCTGGAGCCTGCAGAAACCTCCTGCCACTGCAAGGGGGGAATTTAGCTTAAATATTTTGTAATAATTAATCCTTTTCTTTTTTTTTTTTAAGAGCCCATGGTAGCCCTGACTTTTTTGATAATTAGTGAACTAGAATTTTTTTTTTTTTAATGAGATGGCAGGCTGTCTCTTGTTCTTTGGAAGTGGTCCCGTGTTTCTCATTAAAGTTTTTACCGTCTTCTGCTGTAAAATAATGTAGGCTTTTTTATCTTTGTAAGTAAAAGGGTTTTTTTTCATGACTAGGGCATTCTTCTTACTTGTATTGTAAAATTCATATTAAGTGATTTTGCAAGATCGTGAGAGCCAGGGAATATTCCATTCAGGAGAAAACAGTAAAAGAAGAAAACATCTAATGATGATTTGTCTTTTCCCTTAACAGGTATGAAGGAAGTATAAGCAATGAATGCATAGTGCGCTTTCCATGTGCTTGGCCGTTTCTTCTTTCTCCTACACTAACCTTTTCCTTTCAGTCTGTGAGGGTTTTGATCATATATCTTTGAAAACTCGTTTATAGTCCCCCCCATGGGTAAAGAGACGCTCACTTGTTCTTTAAAGTACCTTTTTTTCCACCTAATTTTCCAGTTAAAATAGCCATACATCTATGTTTGTAATTTAATGATATGTTTAAGGAGTTTGTTTCCTTGGAAGTTACCTGCTGGTGATTTATTTAAAAAACAAACAAAGCAAGACTTCTGAAAGATAGTGCCTGAGCATTTAACTGTGATTTTTGAGTCACATTTGCATTCGTGTTCCGTAGTTCACCACCAGTAAGACAGAAGGAATAAAAAAGCCTGTACCTAAATAGCTCTGCTCCAGGGACCCTGCAGATAAATCACCAATAGAGCCTGTGTTGTAAATCTGCAAGATAAGTAGCCTTCATACTGATTGTAATCTCGGATTATCATGTATGTCTGCCTATTAGGTTATAAGCCTTTAAAACCATATAGCTGAGAAGAGCAGTATGTTGTGAAAAACCACACGGAGGGAGAGGCCGTTCCTGTTAGAAAGAAGGGATTATTTCTCTGGCTGTCAGAAAGGTGGTTTTGTTGCATGGCCGAAGACGTAATTGCTGCACAGTGCGAGTGCTCCTTTTGGGACAGGACTGCCTGTCTGCAGTCAAGCGTTTATCAGCGGGCACGGGATGGCCAGATGAGCGGACAGACTTTTTGTGTGCTGTTACTTGGGGCCACCCTGGGCCAGGTCTGTACCTCAGAGCTCCCAGCTCTTGCTTTTGCCAGGCTGAGCTGTTTGGAGGTGAATCTATAGGTGGTGCTAGCAGAAAACTAGCACTTCAACATAATATTCTGATTGCCTTTCCAAAGTTTTATTTATTCATCATTCTTGCCTGATTTACCTTTTTCTTTCTTTTTTTTTTTTCCCCCATCCCCTTCCTCAAAGAAACCAAAGCAGGAATGGGAAGGATTCTTCCTTGACATTATTGTTTTAAGTGTGATGTCATTATATAGGGAGCAGAGTTCGACACTTTTCATTGCAAGTAATCTGCCTTTTAGTTTAAGTGCTGGGGAAGCAAATATTGTGACATTTTAGAAAGTCACTGGGATAATACTAAGTGTCTTTCAAATACAAAATGGTAATTTACATTTCAATGCCTTGGTGTCTATTCCTGTTAGGAACAATTTCTCTGTCCTACTTACTTTAAAAGACCAAAGCCAGGAAAGAATCAAGAGGTTCTTTAGAGCAATTTAAATCATTTTTAACAAGCTGCTGTTTATAGCACTTACTTTGTTGCAAATGGGGAATACTTATGTTGGCCTGTTTGACAGGAAAAACTGTCTTCAGAACGGGTAAGTGACCCTCAGTCTGTATTTGAAATGTGGATGTTTTTATAGCAGAACCCCCAAACATGCCATGAATAAGACATATTATACAGCATCTGTATCCGTGCTCTGCTGTAGTGTTGCATGTTCCAGTACATGATCATAGAAGGCAAGTTTGGTGCTTTTCTAGCTTGCCAACCACAGTAAAGACCAGAGAGTTAATTTTAAAAGTCAGAAAAAAACCCCTACTGCTTCATCATTTCATTGATAAAATCCACGTGATTGTCGTATATGGGGAGAACGAAGTGGTAGCGTCAAACTTTCTGAAACCTATGTGGTACAGCACTATGGTAAAGCAATTTAAAAATAAAGCCTTCTGTATTTCTCGATATGTGCTGTTATGATTGAGCAGGGTAATTAGACAGCATATTGTTCACTAAACAAAACACTTCTATGTGACATACTTGAATTATAGTGGTTATTAACTGACAAATCTCTATTATTCATCTTGCTGTATGCCTTAAAGATTGCTGGATCAGCAAGCTCAACAAATATCAATGGACAGTGCTGATTTAGGGGAAAACTGGTGATGTTTAATTGGTCCCCTTCTATGACAGAAAATGCCTTGCGTGGTGCATTATGCTGAAATTAAATGGTTAAAGTTTAGAGTTCATGGCTAGTTTAATATCTGTGCTGCTACTTCGGAATACGTAATCTCAGGCACTAAATGTGAATTTAAAGGCTGCTTTAAAAAAGTAAGCAAAACCTCTCAGTGTTTTTCTTCATCTTGTTGCACTTCTGGATAAGTAACGGAGAACAGCTCTGGATTTGCACGAGGGTAGAAATAGCCCGAGGTTCTTCTTTGAGTCTTGAGCCAAATTCAGTATCTTAGGGCTGCATTGTGCATAGGGGACAACCCCAGCCTTCATCTGATCAGGTCAGGCAGACAAAAATGGGAGACAAAACATACCAAACAAACCAACAAAAACCAAACGATGAGCTGAGGTGGATGATCTGGGAGCAGGGATGAGATCTCATGAGCTCAGTTTATCGGGACTGGGCTTACTGGGCTGTGCCAGCTTGTGCGTTTGTGTTCAGCCTTACGTGCAAAAGAGGATGGAGGTAGCAGGAGGGCTCAACATGGTGCTTTGCAGGCACGTCTGCCTCTCCGTGTGGAAATTCTTTAATCTCGGTGAATGGAGAAGAGCCGTTTATCACACTAAAACCTTTTCATGACTCATTAATAAACTTTCTTTTATCTAATTGCGGTACTTTAGTAGGATGCAGTATAACCTCAATGTGCTATTAAAGAAAAATTAGATTTTCTTGTCATGAAAAATGCAAAGTTACTCATTGAAAAGCTTATAATTCCAGTAGCAAATGAGGCATGAAATATATTGCCAAAAATACGGCGCCCAAAACCACTGATGGTAAATATTTTATCTTGGTACTAATTAAGAGCTTGAATTTAAAACTGAGCTTTCTAAATTCTCACAATAATAAAATTACCCTAACGATACCAGTGTAGCTTTAGTAACATGCACTGTTTTTCTGGCCGGATTCTGTCCTTTGCTTGCGCTTTGCTGATGGTGGAGGATGTTCTTAGCCCTAGCAGTAACCTGAAATTTGTCCCTGTCTTCATAGTACCTTTTGATTTACTTGGCAGTTGATTTAGAACCTGAGGACTAAATAATAGCAAGTTTGTGGTCTCATTAACTGCAAGAAAAAGAGTTTAACGTAAGAAAAAAACAAACTGATCTCTCTCTTCACCTCCTCTGCTCACTTGTTTTCTTAATTTGACTTTCCTTTAACGGGAGCTGTTTAATTAGCATTAGAGTTTCTACTAAAATAAATCTGAAAAATGTGGTGTTTTGGCTTCTGCTGTTATTTCATTGATTTTTTTGTTTGTTTGTTTGTTTTGTTTTTCGGATTCTCTTTTTTAGTATAGCTGGTGTACCCTTAATCAGCTGCCCGTTTCAGGCCCAAATTTGAAGGTTAAACATCCGTAACATCCCATGAAGCGTAAAAGGGTGTGGTTTAAAAAAAAAAGTAAATAAAATAATGCTCAGGTCGAGAGAGAGCATTTTTATGAAGCGATGGTTTTGCATGTAGCTGTTCTGTAGCCTTTTTAGGCTGTGCTTAAGTAGGGGCAGTGATGGAAGCTGTTGGCCGTCTGTCCAGCTGTCTGTCTGTGCGGCAGCTGTCCCGGGGGCGTTTTGCACAGGGTCTGTTCTGGGGGTGCCTCTCCAGTTGGGTGTTCCCTCTAGTGTTTGAGGACTGGAAATGCTGAGTCTGATCTTCCTCTCATCGCTGCAAAATGGCCAAATGCTCCCTCTAGCAGCACCTCGAAAGCCCAGGACAGGGTTTTATGTCGGGAGAGTGCAAGGGAGGGAACGTGGGGGTTTGGCTTTAGTTTGAGTGGGTGGGATTGCTGCGTTATCAGCTGGCTGTGTCCGTGTCCTCTGCTCTGGGTGACCTTTGGAGTGTCGGACCTGTGTCTGAGCGGCTTCGGTGGCATCACACCGCATTTCTCCTTAACCGCTCTGGGCAGACCAAATGCGGAGCCTTGCTAAGCAGAATTTGATTTTGGTGCTGCTTAGATGGCTATCTCCCAAGCTATTTATTGGTTTCATCAATACAGTAAATTGTCTCAAGTCTCCTAAAGTAGTACTTACAGAGATTTCTATGGCTGATTAATCGCAACAGTTTGCTAGATAAGAATAAAGACAAATGATTATTTAAACCTGCTTATGCACCATGACTCTCTCTTCCTTCATTGTGGTAGAGTGCCAGCTGATGAAGACAGAACGACCTAAACCAAACACATTTATCATTAGATGCCTCCAGTGGACCACAGTAATTGAAAGAACATTTCATGTGGAGACTCCAGAGGAGCGGTATGTTTCATTCATATTTAATACATAAACTACTTGCAAAAGCAGATGCAAGTGTTCAGCATTAATAGCGAGTCCTTTGCCGAAGCTCTTATTTATCAGATGATGTACATCTAGACCGAAAAGCCACAAATAATTTTTGAGCGCCTCAGTGCGTGTTCCAGTATAAAAAATACCATAAAGGGTGTTTCAGAGAGTGGATTTTGTATTTGTAGTATTTGTAAATGAAATGTTGCTAGGTTGAGTATCTGAAAGGGATAGGTGCAGGTGTGTACTAGCACACAGGTAGTTATTTTGGGAAATTCAGGGTTAATTTCTCACTGGAAATCATGTGGTGTGTGAAATGAAGGGTTTCTGACCCGGGAGTTTCTGGAAGGATGAGCACAAGTGAAACAGAGATTCAAGCAAAGCTGGGTTGTGTCAAAATACTGACCTTTTAAAGGCTTTTTAGACCCCTTGTTTTTAAAGGAAAAAAGTTAGTTGCATCATTTCTGATTGCTAATGGTTTATGCAAATTAGATAATAAAGGTGATAGTTATCTGCTGCAGGTGCGGGTTTCTGTTTCAGCTGTTAGGAAACAAAGCTAAGAGCGTGCATCCTGTGCGCTCAGCATTGGAGAATTGATCTCTTACCTCTTGGGAGAACAGTTTTCCAGCACAGCCATTCTACAACTACAGGGTATTTAAATATTTACTTGCTCTTCAGGAACTGAACTTAAATTTTTCCAATACCGTTGCCCTAGGGGAGGGGGCATTTTAAAACCCGTGTCCTCCCTAGGTATGATACTGGCACACATTTCCTTTATAGATCGGCAAATTCTACCTAATATTCTTTGGGTTTTATTTCTTTTGTAGCCGTTGCATGCACTGATTTAGAGATTGCTGTTTATTGCTTTTGATTCTATTACAATAATCAGAAGGTGGTGAAATCAAATTAAAAGCAAACGAAAATAAACTGGTCCTTCTTTCTTGTAGTAGCTTTGTGGTCAGTGACCCCAAAGGAACTGAATAACAGTTTCCACCTGGGGAAAGGTTGTGTTCAGTCTTTGTCCCTCCTTGTCAACTAAATCAGTTCTGTGACACTTGAGGTCTCGGGGTGTTAGTCAGCTCTATTGTGTATGCTTGAGACGTAAAAGCTGAGGGTGAAGTTCTGGTCTCCCAGAAATCAAGGACAGTAACTTCAGGAGGGCTGAGATCTAAACCAAGTCAGTAACAAACCTTAAAAGAGATGTGAAGGTAGATATGCCTTTAGCTTTTCTGTGCCTCTAGCAGCAACATTTGTTTTTTTCAGAGAGATGGAGAGATAAAAATGCAGCAGAAAAAATTATTTTGGTAAGAGTTCTGAATATGAGAAATAACTGGTAAATAAAGGAGTGTGTTTGTGATGGTGAATGAAGAGCTTTCTGCAGGGAGCATAGGGAGAATGTTCAGAATGTTCAGCATTACATTGCTGCTCCAGACACGGCTGGATAATGCACATTCAGACAAAATCCAAAATAAAAAATGCACAGGGCAGGAAAGACCTTATGTGTAATTGATGCAGTTTTTATTAGAATCTTATGTCGGTTACTTGTTCCACTGGACCTTGCTGAATCTGTGGAATGATTTGCCTCTTCCACCCATCACAATCTGAAATTTGCATGTTCAGATATGATTCTTTTTAGCCTAGTGTTTCGCTGTATAATTTCTTAGCATTGACATTGATTAGGATAGGACGGCTTCGCTGCAGATTATGTATGGAGTTGTTCAGCATTGGCTCCTGTTCCTGCTGTGGTAGCAAAGTATTTTACCTGAGGTGTCCTTGGGAGAAGAATTTAGCCAGTGCCCAACAAATACCAACTAAATCACTACATCCCATTACCTACAGATACAAAAGACAGTAGAACATGGTAAATTCACGTAGTCCACTGAACATGTCTTTAGCCCCTATATGCCTTAAAGCCTGTCCCAAAACCCTATAAGCCCTTAGGAGTTGTATGCTTTATGTTCAATAAATTTGCAGTGAAATGAAGTGAAGGCCAAGAACTTTCACTTCAGTGGTTTCCAAAGGTGTGAAATTTCCCGAAGGACACTGGAGTGGAAGAGGTCTCCATCAGAGTTGAAGGGGTCAGAATTTAGAGCACCCGTTGCTGAAACAGCTCTGGAAACTTTATCGTAACCAAGACCTGTGCCTAAGATAAAATGTCACTGCTTTTGCTGACGTTCTGCTAAAATTTATGTGGGAATTGCTGTACTTCTGTCGTCATCTTTACAGCAGGGGAATAATCTAAATATCCTGGCCCGTAATGCCTTCTCCTGGAACACCCCATGCCATTAAAATTTGGGATATGTGTGCGAAGAGGTGACATAGTGCCCCCAGCAGTTGGATATATGTGTTTCAGTGCACCATAGGAATGGAGAAGCTGGGTTTAATTGTTTTGTGCTGCATGGGAGCCATTTGGTTTTTGGTTTTGGCAAGACCCTTTTTTTCATGTAAATCTCTGCATCACCAGGTCGTATCTTGAGCTGCTGACTGAATGCCTGTTAGAAATTCTGTTTTCTGAAAACCTAGTATTGTATTCAGACTGGGAGGAATTCAGTTGTGTCTTGTTTCTAGTATGATTAATAAAGATGAATGTTAAAAGTACTCTTAAAAATGCGTTTTTACAGTGCTTGAAAATGCGCACAATTCATTGGTATGTTGCATTGTTTCATCAGAGAGCATTAGTTGCTCTGTGTTCCTTGGTGACTCCTACCATGGCAGACGGTAATCTAAAGTCACAAGTAACGAATGTCTTTGCTTATATTTTGACAGGGAAGAATGGACAAAAGCCATCCAAACAGTAGCAGACAGCCTCAAGAAACAAGAGGAAGAGATGATGGATTTTAGATCTGGCTCTCCCAGTGATAATTCAGGTGCAGAAGAAATGGAAGTTTCTATGACAAAGCCAAAACACAAAGTGGTAAGTGAGCATAGCAGAAATAACAATATTTTTTAGGCCTTCTTGAATGTAGACAAGAAATAGCCATCAAGACGCATCTGTTCCCATAGCAATGGCACTGCTGGTTGTAGATGCAGCTTCTGGAGGAAACAATTGCCTGAGCTGAGCAGGTACCAGGCACAGCCTGTCTGGGTCCCGCAGAGTTCTGAGTTCAGGTGTCCTTACTGGATGGCTTTCAGGCCAGCTCCGCTCTGGATTTGGTTTGCCTGTTTTCCTGTGGTACACAGCCTGAAATCGTAGAGCCTGCAGGGCCCTGTGGCTGTGTAAACTCTTGGCGAACTGGTGCAAAGATATTCTAGTGGATTTGCAGGACTTGAGTTGAGTCCAGTGGATTTAATTGGTCTGGATTAAGGGTTTAGGTGAAATCCCAGGCAGTGGTGTCTGCCCATAGTGTTCCTAGAGCTCAGGTTTTTGCATCAGGCACAGCATTGTCTGAATGCACAGGACCAGCTTGGCAGTGGCCTCCCATGAAAAGAGTGTGTGCCATAGAAGATCTTTGCCCTCTGGAGCCCTTTTAGGTATCTTTCTTCAACCTCCCTTCACCTCTTTCTACCCCGTCGTGGTCTCCTAGTTCGGTGTCCATTGTCCGAAGCATTCCCTGAAAGAAAGAATTGATAGAAACTTGTCCCATGTGAGTGCTCTGTCTGCGGATTGTACCAAGGCACCTTGTGTCCTTACCTCGCTGTTGTCATCCCCACTTACTTTCATAAGTTTGTTTCAGTTTGAGGAAAACTGATAAAGTTTTTAAAGAAAGCCATTCCCCAGTGTCATCACTAAGTATGTGTGCCAGCTTTGTGTCGTCCCAGTATTTTAGACTGATGTGGGTGGCTACTTACATGTCACTCTGAATCGTAGCTGCCGTGAGCCTTCTGCGTCCTTGCCTGAACAGGTACCGCTCTCCCTGAGCAGCTCTTCATGGAAATGCAAGACCCACCTCGCTGTTCAAATAACACACCTTCTTCTGAGACAGCCAAGGGCGGCAATCCGCAGCCTGCAACAGATCCTGATTTTTTCCAACATTTTTCGCAATGGTGAAACAAATAAGAGCGAGTGGCCAATCTGTGAGGCAGTCGTTTTGTCTGTGGGCTTGGTGCAGTTCAACGAAGCACAGGAAAGCTGGTCCCCCGAGAGGAGGGGAACATGAGAGTCAAGGTGTGGGTTTAATCCCTGGAAACCGAGCAATGTGTGCCTTTTAGTGATGGGTTCAAAATGTGTATGGATTTAATAGTACTATGTTGAGTGGTATTTGCACAGTTGAATGTTGAGTCATGTGCAAACGTGATCTGTTAATTGAAAGTTTATGGTTTTCACTAAATAGTTTGGACTTTGGGAGTGCACTGATATTCATTTTTATGGAAGAATCATTTCTGCTCCTGAATTCTACTAAGCAAAAGGATTTTAAAAAGACATATGCAACATATGCCATGTATTGTCATGTGAATGACAAATTCTAGTCTAGGAATGATATACTTGTTGTTTGTTCATGAACTTCAGTTCTTGCTTATCTGTATCATTAACAGACCATGAATGAGTTTGAATACCTTAAACTACTGGGAAAAGGCACTTTTGGAAAGGTTATTTTAGTTAAAGAAAAAGCAACCGGACGATATTATGCTATGAAAATTCTGAAGAAGGAAGTTATTGTAGCAAAGGTGAGTAGATGGGAAATTTGGGAATGTGGTTCACCCATGGCACAGCTTTTGGGAAGGTCATACCAAAGATTCTCTGAGTACTTGTAAATAATGGCTCTGTTAGTGTTTGAAACGGACCCCTGAGCTGGGGAATCACTTTGCTGATTTCCTTCTGCTTGTGTTTCAGGATGAAGTAGCACACACGCTGACAGAAAACCGTGTTTTACAGAATTCACGGCATCCATTCTTAACAGTAAGCATTTCTCCCTCTGCTGAGCATAACTTGACATCATGGCAGCCGAGACTTTCCTTATTTTTTGTTGTTTGTACAATACGTTTGAGATCTCTGTTTTCAGAGTGGCTGTATATTTTTGTACCCTTTCCATTTTTGGGAAGCACAAATTAAAATGCTTTTTAAAGTCTTCTGAGTCTTGCAGAGCCAGTCCTCAGTACCTCTTGAGGACGGTGTGTCAGAGCCTGGTTTGGCTTTATGGCTTGACCATTTCTCTGAGAGGAATGTCTGCTTTCCTTGTCCTCCAGATGCTTGGTCTTCTCTTTGTAGCAGAGATCAGGGTGACCCTGATCTTGTGACAAACAAGTTCAGGAGGACATAGTGGGGGGAAAAAGCCTTTAATTTTGCCTTTCTTTGTTGTTTTTTTTGAGCTCCCAGAAGCAGTTCACTATGGGATCAGAGCACTGGTAATGCCAGCCAAAGGACAGTGGTGGGAGCACGTGGGATGAGACAGGGAAGAGCAGGACTGTGCTTTATCTGCCGCTTCACTTTTGGATTGGCTTAGCTGTAAAATCAAACCATACTCTCAGTTTAGGCCTCCAGCACCATCAGTCTCTCTGGTTGAGTCCAGATACCTAAGTTACACCTCAACGTGTTGTTTCTAGTATTTATTACCAGGTGGCTCTGAATTGTTCCCAATTGCTTAAGCTCTCGTCCTGTGTAGGATCCCGGTTGTTTCCTTTGTCCAGGTACACAAGGGCGTAGCTGGAATTGAGACCTTTTAAGTGTGGTCCCTGAAAGTAAATATTTGCTATATTGGATATAATCAGTAAACGTTTGTTGACGTGCCTAAAACCTGATCTTCCCTTTCTCTGAAAAAATATGACAAGTTTAAAAAACACCACCCCTAGTAATGAAGGTGATGATACGCAGTATTTTCTTTTTAATGCTTTCATAAGCCCAAATATGCAAAACAAGAGCTACCTTAAGAAGTCAGCTACGAAACTGGGTTATGGCCAAGAAACTTAAGACTGTGGCAAACAAGTTGATGTTTCTCTTGCCACAGGAATACACATGACAGGGCTGTACAAAGGCACCTTGTGATGCTCCATCACACCCTCCATCCGGTCTGTTGTTGTCAATTGCTCGCAAATCGATACTGAGAGCGTTGCTCAGTTCCTGGCAGGCTGGCAGCCAGGCAGAGACCAGGGGGCTGCTGTGTGTAAATATGTACACGTTTCATATAAGAGGACTTGTGGCCAGTGTGGTAAAAACTTGTGCTCTGAGGTTTCGTTGTAGCCTCTTGTCCATACGATTAAACTGTGGGAGCTTGTGGCCTGGAGAGGAAACTTCAGAGCCACTCTTGGTACGTTTTATATCATTGCTAACAGGCCAGGACTTAGTTTCACAGCATTATAGGCATTACTGATAGCTTCTGCGAGGGATCATTTTAATGTTTTATTAAATGTATTTAATGAAATAAGTTGGTGGTGGATCAGTCCTCAGCTGCAGCAGGAAAGTGTAAATATTATAAAAGAGCCAAGGACAAAAAGTCCACTAAAATAGAAAATGTCATGTCTGTCTCAGTTTCTGAAAAATCTGTTAATAATGCTTCTGTAACTGTCAGTGTGATCTGTCTTCTGAGTTTTGGTTTAAATCTGTTTCAGGCTTTAAAGTATTCCTTTCAGACGCATGATCGCTTGTGTTTTGTTATGGAGTATGCTAACGGAGGGGAGGTAAGGGAAATGTAATAATGTTTAATACTTTAGGATTTTCTTGTTCTACTTATGTTTGACTTTATTTAGCTAAGGTCCATGTTTGCAATTCTGATTAATCCAAGTTGTCCCAGTTATGCACAGCTGTTTGCAGGTTTAACTAATGTTAAGAATTGAGACTTAATTTTCTGAATTCCGTTTTTAGAGAATAGAGGGTTTGGGTGTAAGTTCACATTTTACATGATAGCAACATACTGTAATCTGAGCTTTAGTAATTCAAGAGGGCAGGATTGCTTTCTGGTTGCTCTTCAGACAGCTTTTCCCACTTTTTAGTGAATATTGTGAGCACATGTTACTTTGGAGGAAGAACTGGAAACCTAGCAAACTACTGTTAGTTAACAGTGAAAAGTGGGAATATCAACTGTAGCTCTAATATATAATTGTAATTCAATCAAAATGAGTTTTTATAATTTTCTGTACGTACAAGAATGTGCAGCACACGAACCTGGTTATCAACGTGCATCTGTGAATATGAGATATAATTGTCTAGTCATTTAATTCGTGATGCTTTGTAGCACATTTGTGAACACAACTGGGAGAGGGTGGGAAGGGGTTTTCTCTTAGGTAGTATCTTATTCCAAGCACATTGGCCAGCGAAGTGCAAGACATAACTACGAAACCTGTGAAATCTAAATGTGAGAAATTATTGTTTTTGTAGTTGTTTTTCCATCTGTCAAGAGAGCGTGTCTTCTCTGAAGACCGGGCTCGGTTTTATGGAGCTGAGATTGTTTCAGCACTGGATTACCTACATTCAGAGAAGAACGTGGTGTATAGAGATTTGAAGGTATGTAGAAAAATAGTTTCATAGGCTTTTTGGTTTCACGCTCTTTGTTAGTTGCAAAAGCAAATGGGTCTGAACTATAAGAAAGCCTTTCCTGATCGAACTTCAATGTAGCAGTTATTACAGCTGTTGGACTTGACTTTACAGGATGTCTAAATGCTTTTATAGTCTAAGAGCTTGTATAATGCATTTGTCAGGACCCTGGCAGCGTTTCAGAGAATATGAAGGGGCACTGAGCTACCTGGGTTGCATTTTCACTTGCTTGCTTTTGTTCTAAGAGAAACTTTGCTGGCTTTTCTCCGTGGTGGAACATAATCCTGGGCTCTTCATCCCAGGTCTTACCAGATAGTTACAAATTCATACTGTGTGGATGTTCTCCTTCCTTGCACTGAGTTGCACAGCGCTATTTCATAGTACCTGCTTGCAGTTAGCAAATTGGATAAGCTTCAAGTTTCTTATTTGTTCAGTGAGCAGAGAAAGGGAAAATAGAAAACCAAACAACCAAACAAGAAATCTCAGAGAAAAAAAAACAACAAACAACTGGGAAATTCTTGAGGAGAATGCAACAATATCTTTTTTTCTTTTTCCCCCCTGAGAAGTGTTTTCATGAGAGGATGAGGACATACTGGTAGTTCATTTGGGAGCAATCTGAAATGAAGCATGCTGTGCAATGTTTTCAGGCTATGCCAATGTAATTTTGGGATTCCTGCTGGGATTTTGTTTCCCATATCAGTTCCCTTTGAAAGTGCACTTTATTTCATACACAGTGGAAACTCTGTCCTGAAAGCTGGATGGCTTTCTCAAAAATCAATGGCGCTGGCTAGGAGGAATACCATGAGCTGAGTAAATGTATAAAGTGATTCTCATGTAAAGGGTCTCTTTGGAAGTGGTTCCTTAGCCTTGCGTTTGATTTTTGTTTCATTTCCTATCCTCTACTGGTACAGAATATTTCATAAAATCATGTAGAGCAAAACCAAGGATGAAGTTGTGTGAGGAAGAATACTTAATGTACTTTTAAAAGAACTGGCGTTCTGTTGGTGATAATATTTTAGAAGCATAAATACAATGTGTACATTTGCATTCTTTCTGTATATACAATCAGTTACCCAAAGACTGCAAACTAATCACCTCACATTCCCTGAAGAACTAAGGAAAGTGATATAAATGTCTATTTACATCGTGCGTGCTTTGGCAACGACCGTGGTTCTGACCTCAGTGAGAACAAGGTTGAAAACTGATCTGCAGAAATTCATGTATTTCGTTGGCTTGCTCAGGAGCAGCCTATGTTATACGTAACAATGTCTTTCATTTGGATTTTCATCTCAGCTGGAAAATCTTATGCTGGATAAAGATGGACACATAAAAATAACAGACTTTGGACTATGTAAAGAAGGCATCAAGGATGGAGCAACAATGAAGACTTTCTGTGGCACTCCAGAGTACCTTGCACCAGAGGTATGGCTATGTTGGTTGTATTAAATGATCTTCTGAAATGCCATCTGTGATAGCAGTAGTGATACAGAATAATTCCCTTGCCATAATGTGTTCAGACAGTAACTACTGTTCTATAACATCACACACTGAGTATCTTTTATTCATCGTGTTCTGCGGCATCACTTTAGCATAATGGTAGGTGATAACTTTCGGGCAGGGTTTGTATCTACCTTCCACTTTAGAGGATATTTACATTTTACTGTAGCGGTGCTTTCTTGTGTCAGAAATCTAATTTAAAAACCACGTTTTAAATCGCTTTGAATTCTCCTTGATGGATTGCTGACTGTTTTGCAGTTTGTTTGCTGTGTGTTTGCCTATTTGAAAGCTATCAACAGGACTTCGCTTAAGAAGTAAAAGTATTGCCCAGTTCTTTTTGAAGACAGTATAAGGTGGCGTGTTTTCAGGAGCAGGACAGACCAAGCTTTTTCTGCAGTATTTGGCAGGGTACGCATTAAAAGCGCCAACTGTTTTGTGAGTGTAGATGTTTCTCAATTAATGTGAACTTTTCGGTTTCAGAGGAAATAAGTCCAAGCAGAGGATCTCAGTCCTCAAACTGCATGTTTTGGAGACTTTTTTTTTTTGGTCCCAATATTTTTTTAAAGTGTAAAGCATACACGTGTGCTTGGAACTTTTGTCCTGGAAAGACTCCTTCTGAGAGCTGTGCAACACATCCATCCCGCTTGGAGCACAGGCAGAAGCAAATTTTGGGCTGCCGGCAGGTTGTATGTTGTTGGTGCAGCCAGGACGTGGCATTTCCCCACGGTGGGAGATGTGGGCATTGCAAACCCCTCTGAAGCTGAAGCATGCAGAAGTACGAAGTATGGAAAGCCAAAGCGGAGGAAGAATATTTCTGCTGCGAGCTGACGTCTTTGCCGATCAGCGCCTTTGCGCTCTCCACTTGTGTAGCCGCAGCCTTGTGCTCTTGTTTGGTTTTTCTGTTTTTGCTTTTTTAAACTCCCAGCTGCTTTCAAGGGCCTCTGGTCTCTCCCTAATAATGAAGAATGCGGGCACCTGTCGAAGTAGCTTGCAGCAAGAAGGTGGAGCCAGTCTCGTGATAGCTGCAGGCTCTCCATGGATCACCAGAAATCTTCAGTGAAGCTAAATTGGGGTCCATACACCACAATTTGAGATTTATTGATGCTGGGAGTAATTAGCAGCACGACAGAGTGTTTATTATTCATAAACATGGCTTTTATTTAGCTTCCCTCTTAAAATCAATTCCTGAATCTTGGTTTCTCATCAAGGATTTTAAGAGGAGATTAAAAATATTTGGTTTGGTTTTGGTTTTTCCTCACTTGGAACGTGGGGATTCCCTGTGCAGGCGTTGTTTTTATGTTATATTATTTGCTATTATTTTTCTTTTTAATATTTATTATGAGTTAAGTCATCCAAAACCCTGAAGGACAAATCTTCTTGATTAACCCAGCTCTCTCCCTTCCTTCCAAATCCCATCTGTGAGTTGGAGTGTTAAATTCTGGAGGTTTTTGTCATCTGGTCGATAGCATGCAAAAAATCTGGAAATTGTGTGCAAGTGATATTCTGTGCATTTAAGGTCATACATCCTTAAAAGCAGGGGTCTCAATCTTCTTGTCTGCGTTTGTAACTTGAATCTGCCGTAGTGGCGTGTTTGCACAGTTGCTGGATCGTTGTTTTTAGGTTCACGCTGGAATCTCGTGCATGGCTGACAGTGACTGAACCGTGTCACCTTTGATGTGGCAGATGCATTGACGCTGTGATGTTTACAGCTGTTGTGCCTTCTCTTTCGAATTCCATCTCCACACAGTCTAGAGCTGCTCTTTAGGAAATGATGATCCTTTAAAGTGAAATGACCTTGTTACTTTATTGCTCCCCAGGTATCCTGCATGTTGCAATAAATCGTGGATGAGTGCAACGGCTTTTTTTGTTACGGTATATTTTTGATACTAACACCATTGCTCTGTTTTGTGCAATCAATAATATGAGCGTATGCTCGTTGTGATAAAGAACTTTGAAGAAATAAGCATTTCAGAATGCTTATTTAGAATTCCATTTAGAATTAATGGAGGTGAAGGAAAGAATTGTAGTTAGTAATATAGATTATAATGCATAGTTATTAATACGCTTCCTAAAGTAACGTTTTAAGTATGTTTTAGAATCATAGAATTATTTTAGTTGGAAGAGACCCTCAGGATCATCACGTCCAACCATAACCTAACTCTGACACAAAACCGTGTCCCTAAGAACCTTGTCTAAACACCTTTTAAACCCCTGGGATGGTGACTCCACCACTGCTCTGGGCAGCCTGTTCCAATGCTTGACAGCTCTTTCCAGGAAGAATTTTTTCCTAATATCCAATCTGAACCTCCCCTGGTGCAACTTGAGGCCATTTCCTCTCATCCTATCACTTGTTACTTGGGAGAAGAGACCAACCCCCTCCATGCTCCAACCTCCTTTCAGGTAGTTGCAGACAGCGATCAGGTCTCCCCTCAGCCTCCTTTTCTCAAGGCTAAACAGCATTTCAAAAGCACCTGTACCATTTCTTACATACACAACAAAGGCCTCCGTGGTTTTGCTTTTCTTTCAGTCCTCTCCTACAGCATTTCTTAGAGCAGTTTAAAAAATAAAAATCGGAGGCCCCGTGACTCTTTTATTTTAGGTAACCCAAGTGCAGGGGAGCGCGAGCAGGAAGCGTTTATCGAAGGGGGTGCCTCGGAGAGCAGTAATGGCGTTGTCACACAATATCTCCTGCGAGCTGAAGGGCCGCGATGCCTCGGGAAGGACGGGGCCGGCTCCTGGAATCCTGTCCGACCGGCAGCTGTGTCGACCGTATACGTATACGGGGCAGCTGCAGAGCCAGCTGTCGTTTGGTGTGAATCATACGGCAGGGGATGCTGTAAATAGACCAACGTGGGGTAATCTAATACCTGGCAGCCTTTTGATTTTTACTGCAGGCCCTTTCCCTCGTTCAGATAATTAAGGGGAATAATTAATGAATAAAGAGAGGCAGAGCGCAAACTGTTGTTACGTGGAGCGTCTCGATGCTTCTTTTTGTGTGCGAAACCTTTACAAAGGTTTATGAGAGGTTCAGATCTTCCATTTGTTAAACTTGGTGCCAACTCTATTTGGCTCTTTCACGCTTTTAATTTTGAGTGTAAAGTATTCTGTTGCAACGTAAAGCTCGCACAGACACCATGCGACAATAAAACACGCTGGTGGCATGGTCGTGGTTTGTGCTCTTGGCAAGAGAGAGCAGCTCGGTGCAGATCCATGGAAGTGTAAAGACGACAACTAAAACCTGAGGACAGGGGCTGGAACATGAGACTGTTGGTGTCAGCTACAGACAACTGCGTTGGAGACACAAAGTCTAGAGGAGTCCTCAGAACATCCACTCCACAAGCCACAAAACACTCCCCACTCCCTTCAGCAACCTTCAGCGCAGAAGATGAGAAATGCTCTGTGACGGGGCTTCTCTGGAGCAAGCAGGAGAGGTGGAGGGCACCGCTGGGGTCTCGAATCCCTGCACCAGACAGGGCTTTGTCAGGTAGAAGTGCCCAGGGGAAGGGAAAAGCAAACCGTGCTGGACTCCTTCCACTGTGAGACCTGGCAGAAGTCCACCCCCCGCCAGCTCCTGGGTTTGCAGCCCTTGAGCAGAGGCAGCAGTGTTAGAGCTAGTGAGCGATCGCTTTTGGAGGGGGGGAGAGGGGGAGGAGATAAAACATTTCCACCCAATTCACCTGCTGTTCTACAGCCTTACAACCGGTCAAAAGTTAGGAGTGGTGCTCTGTCTCTTAGTGTTTAAAGTAGATTAGTCATTCAGTATTTGTGGGTGGTCTTTTTGGATGTGCAGGGCACATGCGCAGGTTGATACGAAGATGGGGATGTTTAGCTTGTTGCTTGTGAAGTAACAGGTTGATGGTCTTTTCTCTCCATAATGGCTCCTCGGTGGTCTGTTTGGTTGTTTTTTTTTTTTAATTTTAAATTTGATCCCATTTGAAACAGTTTGTGATGAATAAGCGAGAACTTAACAGCTGGTTTTGTAATGTGAGAACATTTCTCAGCCTTTTGGGCTTTCGAAGGTTGTGCTTATTGTGACCATAATGTGAGGGAGGGTGGGAGGGAGAAGAGGAGGAAGCTGCTGTCATGTACCCGCTGCCTCCTCTTCCCCCTTGTGCTCACCTAACACGGTGAATGTGGATGCCAGTTCTTTTCAAATGGATCTTCCGCAAATGCTCTTCTGGTAGATTCAGCTGTGACGTGTGGAAAGATTAACTTGCTGGGGTAAATTCTGCCACGAGTTCTGTGTCCGTGCCTGGTTCGGGAATGTCTTCTAAAGCCTTTTTCCTTACCTTTCTGCAGGTGCTGGAAGATAATGACTATGGTCGTGCAGTGGACTGGTGGGGTTTAGGAGTTGTGATGTATGAAATGATGTGTGGCCGGCTCCCTTTCTACAACCAGGACCACGAAAAGCTCTTTGAACTCATCCTCATGGAGGAGATTAGATTTCCACGCACTTTGTCACCTGAAGCAAAATCTCTCTTGTCAGGTTTGCTGAAGAAAGACCCTAAGCAAAGGTGAGACTGTTACTTAATAGTTGCACTCTTAAGCACTTGTGGCCCTCAGAAATACCAAAAAATGCTAAAGGCTTCACAAAGAAGTTAATGGTTGTGCTATGCAGAAGGACGTCTATGAAAGGGAGCTATCTTCAAGGCAACTGACTTAAAAGCGACTGTTTCTGTGCTGCTGTGTGAAAGGCCCATATTGCCATCATTGAAAAACAATTGAAAATGGCACAAAGGGCTATTGAATGCATGTGTGCCAGTTGTTTTTCTCTGCTTAAAGTTGAGGGAAGTATTTCAGACAAAACCGTAGTTTTGTTTCTGATCCGTTCAAAATGGTCATCCACCGAGATGCAGCAAGTGGACCTACTCATTTTTGGTTTAGCCTTTGGCACGAGCTGACACTGCAAATAGCGACACGAAGCAGCTTTGGTAATCAGAAGGCTGAACTTCAGAATACGATGGCTGCCATCAACACAAAACTATAACCTGGGACAAAACAGATTAACCCTGCCCTCGTGTCCAGCGTGCTCTACTCGGAATGCTCTCACCTTCTGTCCCAGTTCAGGTTCCTCTCCATTTACTTGAATTTTTCTTTAAATCTGTGCCAGTGTTTTTGCATCCTGCTTTGGACAGTAGGTGGTGGTGTTTGTACCATGCTTGTAGTGGAGTTTATACCACACTTAATCTACTTTTCCTATTTTTTCCCCTTTTTTTGTTTTTTCTCTATGCTATATTATTTAAAAAGTAACCCTTGATTTAAAAACAGAAAAACAAAACAAACCCCAAGCCCTTAATGGCTGACAAACAGTAAACGAACAAGATCCAATAAGGATGTTGACCTTCACACAAAGATAAACGTCAGTTTAAAAAGCTGCTGTCTTGTCAGCCAAGACATTTTTAAAATAAATAATATTGTGACTCTGCCACTGATCTTCTGTCCTGAACCTTCCACCATAAATGGGTCCCAAACAGGAAATCTTTCCTGTGAGGTGCAAGCAGAGTATTCCAGTTTGCTTTCTGAGGTTTAGTCTCTCTGTGCATGCACATTGCAGGAAAATGGGGTTTGCCAGTACAGGGATACTTGCAGCAAGGATTTTTGTCGTGACTGTCGGCTGTTTCCATCACTGTTTTTGATGGAAAATCCCCTTGAGGGGTCTTGTAATGCAAATCGAGTTTGTACTACCGGAGGATTCAACTTAGCGCTGACGTGGGGAACCAGGAGCAGTTGGAGTCGGGAACGTGTCCAGCTTTGTTCTAGGTGGTAAGAGCCCGGTGCCTGCGAGGGGACCCCCAGGAGCAGCCCCCCGGGCACTGTCCTCTGCCGGCATGGGTGCAGCCCCTGCCAACAGGGTTCCTGTCCAGCAAGGCGCTGGGTTAAATACAACTGTGACCCTTCCGTAGCTTATTCAGGTGGGGCCTTTCAATCACTGGAAACACAAGCAGCATCTGCTGTAATTTGTTCTTAAAGGAGCATCTCTGATGAACCAAAATGCAATTTGTTTACAAACAAAGAACGCCCACTTGTTTCTAATTACAAGGTTTTCCCAGTGCCAATAATTACTCCACAGTATGCTCATTTTATACAAATAGCCACTTCTTCATATGTATCTTCTGCAGGCTTGGAACCAACGATGCTCTGATCTGTTGGACAGATGATTTTCATGCTGCTGATAGGAATAACTATAGACTAGACAAGCCTGCACACATGCCCACAGCTTGCTAATTACACTGGTGCTTCCCAGGCTTTTTGGATCACGGACCATTCTTAAATACTGGTTTCTCACCAATCACCGTTCACCCAGCTATTTAACTGAAGTTGTGATTCTGCAAATCCGCTGCTCTTCATGGTGTTTAGGCAGTACAGAAAACTGAGCTGCAAGCCCTAGGGTAGGAGTCCTGACTTGTGGACTTGTAGTTTTATGTTCTTTTTACTGTGTGGTCTGTGTGCTGGGGTGGGCGCCTGGGATACTTGGTAGTTGACTCATAGTGAATTCATGGAGCCATATTGAAGAAAAACAGCCAGATAGCTACGAAAATACATTCAGTGCAGAGTTAAATAATGTGCAGTAGTCTGGTTGACATTAGCCGGTTGGTGATGCTTTCGGGAACCACTGTGTAATTCAACAGAAATCTCCTCTTCCACAAAGCCCAGTGGTGGACAGAAGCTGGGGTCATAATGTTGTCTGTGGCAAAAACATCAGAATTGGCAGCATTTAGGAACTGCTGATGGACTTTGGAGTGGGATGGAGGAGACAGCCAAAACCATGAGAGAAATTAAACTGGGAGATGTCTCTTCCCGTAAAATCCTTAAAAAACCCCAAACAACAAAAATAGTTGATATAATGAAGCTCAGTGATGAGGATATTTTAAGTTAAATATCGAGGAGCTAGGGAATTGTGACCTGCATCAGTGAATTAAATCTTAAAATTTACCTGTTGTACCTGTGCTGGTATATATCTATATGTATCTAAGCTGTCTTAGCACTCTGCATTCAGTAATACCAGTTCAGTCTCAAACTCACAGGCATATGGGGAAAATGCGAAGTGCAATAAAGTGCATTCTGCTTTTAATCATGACTGGTTTTGGCTAAATTGGGTCATATCAAATGCGTTTTGTAAGAGAAAAGGAATTTTGAAGTTTCTTTTGGGATTGATATAAGTTTATTAATCTGGTAATGTGAGCCCTAGTTTTCCTAAGAAGGAAAAAATCTGTTCTGCAAATACTTTCTTTTAATGTGACCTGAAATTCTCCTTCTCTGCTTTGTGACGTGTATCAAATGGAAGGAAGTAACCGGAGCATTTTTTTCACACATAAACCAGCAAAGTTTTAAACTTTTATGATTCTTTCTGTGGAGGCTGCCTGTGAAAGTGGGCACGGATCAGAGCGCTTCGTATAAATGGGCTGAGTTTAGACAGGTGGGTGGGTTTGTACTCAGCAGAGTGTACAGCTTGCTGTAATCAGCAAGCTCTGAATCTTGGCAGGTGTTAAGCTTGGGAGAACTTCAGGATGGTTTCTTCTGAATTTCGATCATGTGTTTTCACTACATGCCTTAGTGCTCCCTGTCGTAGGTCAGGGCTGCTCACCCTCTTTCCGATGGGGTTTGTCACAAGCTGCTTCATCTACTTCTGTGGTGCTGTTGGATCTTGGCAGGCAGGAAGAAGGAGAGGAAGAAGATGCAGCATTTCACAAATGCCTTTTAAAAGATTTAATGACCTCACAGAGTTGTAGTTTTGGCTTTGGAGCACTGAAGGTGGTTGCTGGGAACTGGTGATCGGTCTTTGCAGCCACAGAGAGATCATAGAATCGTTTTGGTTGGAAGAGACCCTTAAGATCATCGAGTCCAGACAGCTCCTGTGTCCTGGATATCACTTGAACTGCAGAGTGCTCATCAAGTCTTCAGACGTGTTTCCCCAGGTGCTTTGAAGTAGACTGAGGCTTAGCCGTTTTGTATGATAATTTTAGTCTAAATTGGTTCAGTCCAAAGCTGTTCAGAACAAGTTTGGGCAGACTCGAAGCAGTTCATCCATAAGAAATCTAAGTTGAAGCTGAGGAAAACATAAAAGGCAAATTTGAAAAGATGCTTTTTTTTTTCCCCAGGCCTCAGAATCCTCAAACATGACCCGTTTGTGGTTACTAATGTTGGGAGGTGGGAGCTCTTCCACTGTCACTGGATCCACCACGTTTGTGTTGCACACATGTGGCTACTGGAGAAGTAGGGAAGTAAAGCTGAGCACAGAGCTGGGAGTTGCATTAGGCTTTCCAGAAGTCTTAATCTCTGAGCAGGAAAGCCCCCAAAGACTGTTTGTACAGGGAGAATATGGCCTTTTCTGTCCAAATCAGGAGTCATCAAAGCACGAGTTTATGAATGGGATTATTTGGCAGGGCAGAGTGAAGGCAGCAGTTTCCCGCTTTCCCGCATTGGAGCCTGGCTGGTCTTATAGTGGAATCATTTTAACTACGAACTAGAAGTTTGTGTGTTTCTTCTTAAAGAGCTGGGCATGGGCCTGGGTGCTGAGCACTGTTTACTTGTACAGGGACAAGTATGGAAAAAAGTATTTTTCCTGTGATCCACTAACTGCAAACTTCTGGCCTGCGATAATAATACTTCCACTGTTGACGGTGTGCTTATGCACTGTGTTTTTATATATAGATGTTAAAAAATTATGGTACATACATTTAAAAAAATATTTGCACTGAAATGATAGCTGATAACCCTTGACTGTGGAGCACAGACGTTTGTCATTAAATGATTAAAGGAACTTCCAAGCATTACACAATTTTATAAAAATTAAAAATGTGGAAATGGTTTCAGTTGAATATTTATGTTGCACTTATTAATAATTTTCTCCTTGAGATTTAGCTGAAACATAGAAACAAAGGCTCTCAAATATAGATGGAAGTTAAATGAATAACCAGAATTGTTTGACATATATTTTTTAAGGAGACCAATTTAGACAGAAGTCTGGGCTGTTGTTTGTTTATTTTAATTGCTTTTTTGCCTCTACGCTTTCTGTTGTATTTCTTTGTATACTGTAAATCTCAGTAGCTTTTTCTTTTTAAGTCCTATTTAGACTGGTTTTGCTTCTGTCTGAAGACTTAAATGCATGGAATTTTTTATTGTACAAGAATATTTTCAAGACTTTTATTCCTGCTATATTTTTCTTCAGTTGTTGCATGTCCTTACAAAAGACAAGCCTGCTGCTTTTTCAGTTATTTTAACTGTTATTTTTGCATTAGGTGCTGATTTAATTTTGTTCTCCTTGAGAGGGTTCTTTCATAATAATTGTGAAAAACAAGAGTGTATTTTGGAGCAAGTCCATATCCAGTATATGAGGTTTCTATAGTTTCCCCATTTGCTTTGAATGGATTTGTTTAACAGTATAGATTTTTAAAAGGTAAGTAGAACATCTGGGGTTTTTGTTGGCGTTTCCCTGAGAATGTATTTCATGGAGCAAAGAGTTGTATTAGATACGGTGTTACCCAAAGCCCTCGTACATGGCTGCAGCCAACCAGGCTTCCTGCAGGCTTCTGCAAAACGTGATTCAGATTCTTCTTAGGCTGTAGCTGCTCCAGAACGTCTGCGCAGAAGCGCGGTCTCTGGATATTTGTGGATAAAGAGGATCGACTCCACTCTGTTCTTCGCACCCATCATCATCTGCGCTGGGGAAGCAGTGAGGAGCCTGCTGGGGACTTGGCAAAGCCTCCAGACCTGTGGGGCACCAGCCAAGGTCTGGTTACGCACAGAGTTTGTCTCTGTTCCAGGCCGCTCTGGAGCTCTGTAGTGTGCTGCCATGCAGATGGGAGAGCTTGGTTTGGCCTCTTGGGCTCCAGGGTGAGCTTAATCCTGGTCTTAGAGCTTACCTGGGGAAGGAGAGAGTCACCCAATATTGCTACTCAAAGGCTGGGAACCTGTTCCCTGTTCCCCTGCTCATTTCCTCAAAGAACGTGAAGGAACAAACCCTTTCGGTTGCTGTGCTGCTAAATGGAAGAAGGCCAGGAAACAAACCTGGACTCTCTGGTACCATGGTGGTCTCTGCCAGCTTGTGCTCTCTGAGGATGGTGCTTGGGCACGGCTGACAGGGCTGCACACACCAGGATCCATTCCCAGCCAGCACTATGGACAAAGTGTCACCGTATTTGACTCCTCCGCACCAAACGCTGTGCCCATAGTATTGTGCCTTCAAGCTACATCCCAGAGTATGCAGTGCAGTCTCAAGCTGTAAAAAATACCACTTCAATGGCTTGTAGCACAGCCTTCTTGTTATCCCTGATATGTTGAACCAAACCCCTCCCTTGTATCCCCAAATAATCATGCATTAGTCCCTCAGGGCTACCACATGTGGCCCAGAGGAGATTGGTGGCCAACTGCTGTGCAGGCCTGACCAGGCAGTTTGGGTTCAAGTTCAAAGAACAGTCCTTGGCCCTTTTTCTGTACCGGTGTAGCCTTGGTCACACAGAGCCATTGCTCTGAGCTCTTAAAATAGGGATAAAATTTCAGTTTATCAGTGGCACCAAGCATCCGAGAACAGGCAGGTACTGGAGGTCAGCCTGGATGAATGTGATGGCACCTCTTGTACTTAAAATCCTGAGCATCTCCTTAACCTTGTTACCTGAAAGCAAGTGAGCTGATTGCTCACTAACTGTTCTGTTTTCTCATCATATGCCTTTGCTTGCAGATATGGTTCAGTCTTTTAGAGACCATTTTAACCTCCGCAGCAAAACCTAAGCATCTGCTAGCTCAAGACTGCAACTAAACTGATTGCATCTCTAAGCTGTGCGGACAGCTTTATTTTGGAACGAGAGTGCTTTATCTTGATATACCTTAAGTCAGTAAAACACCCTTTGTGCTTTCATGAAGCCAAAGACGAGGAAGGATTTGCATACAACACAGTATTATCACTGCAGTTGTCAACTGCGTTCTTTAATGGAAATTTAAATCAGGTTGCATAAAACGGTTTGTCTTAAAAATCCTTGCCTCTCTTATGCTTCAAAATCAAATTC
This sequence comes from Pampusana beccarii, assembly GCA_013399365.1. NCBI lineage: Eukaryota > Metazoa > Chordata > Aves > Columbiformes > Columbidae > Pampusana > Pampusana beccarii. The sequence goes on along the minus strand of VWYH01005416.1, from coordinate 17,191 downwards.
AGTTTTCCTGCTGGCATCATTCTGCTCTGGAAAACTGTGAGGGGTAGTCACTTGTTAATTTAGAAAGAGAGAAGGGTGGGTGGCTCAGACCTTGTACTTGCAGGATCTGCTGTGGTCCCTAGCACAGCATCTTTCTTGATGGTCTTTTGAATTGTGATTATTGGTTTTTTTCTTCATTTGTTTGTTTGAGACCCTTCTTCTAATTCTGTTTGCTAGCTTGTTTTCAAATCTTTTGGTGGAACTGTGTTGCAACCTAAAATAGACTGTCCTGCAGCCCTTGCACAAAAACAAATGTGAAGCAAATGCTAGAACTGCTCCCAAATGTATTATATAAACTCAGAATTTCTTCACTACCACTTAATAAAAATTGTATGAGAAAAATAACTGTACTCAAACAATTAATTACTTATTTTGCCCCAAACAGGTTAGGTGGTGGTCCTGATGATGCCAAGGAGATTATGCAGCACAAGTTCTTTGCTGGCATTGTTTGGCAAGATGTATACGAGAAAAAGGTACTTACACAACTGTTCTCCCAAGGTGAATTGTAACAGTGGCTGTGCTGAATGTTTCAAATTTTGTTGTCCTCTGTGAGGTACACAGAAGCCCTCCATGAAAGAGGTTTGCAGTTGTTTTTAAGAAGGCTAAATTGCTTGATGTTTCTTAAAATACTGTAATCGAATTACTTTTTTTTGGTTTTTCAATGAGAGGTGTATCTCTCAATGAGAGAATTGTTTCTGTGACTGGATAAATAAGATGTAACCAAAATTGCTTCCAAATTTAGAAAGTACATAAGCCTTTAAAATGGCTTTTCCCATGAATTCTTGTTGCCATTCCTTGCTGTCAAGTGACATATTGCTTGCAAGCCCAGGAGTTAATGTTGGCTCCTGAGCATTTGGAAGCAAAACTCCCCAGAAGCAATAGTGGAAGATGGGCTGATTGTTCCCTTTGCATTTTTCTCTCTTGAGTGATGAAATTAGACTGAATTAGGTGAGTGGCTTTTACATTAATCCAAGCCTAATATATTTTTTTTTGGTGAAAGAGGCCTGATGTGAAGTGTCTGCACTTCATGGAACTCCTCACCGGTTTTCCTCAAGACCCACTGGGTTCGTAGGCTTCCCAGTGGGAGCCACTCAAGTCGAACCCCAGCCCTTTCCGTATGAGCGTCTTTCACCAGCTGTCTGTTCCTCGCTGTCCCTTGGTTCACACATAATTTGTTCACTCCTCCAAGATGCCCAGCTTTGTGCTTTTGCATCTGCCATCGTCCTCTCCCCTTTGAATCTCACCAGCCATATTTTCCCTAACACTCCCATGAAACGCAGCTGACTAAAACCTGGGTCTGGTGATTCCAGGCTCTACTGGTGCCCCATGGTCTCGCTCAATCCCAGCCTTTCCCAATTTTCCTCCCTTCCCCCTGCAACCCTTCATTATATCGGCTCTCGTTTGATTTCTAAATACAGTTTAGTTCTCCCTCCAGTTAGTGGGAGCAGGTAAGAAACTTAGCAGAAACCGAGCTTTAATTCTTTGGATTCTTTCAGTTGAACTAATATAATGATCTATTAGCAATGTTTCTATTCTTAAAGAAATTGAGCATAACACTGCAGGTTTGCATCCCATAGTGGGAGAATTGTCCAGTGCCTGTATACAATTACAAAGAGTGCTCTGTTTCCTTCTCTTCTTTCGCTTCCTCACCCATTTGCGTGGCTAAAGGGAACTGAAAAATCATAAAGTAAGTTTTTGTGCCTCGAAAGATTAGATAGAGTTTAGACCTCTGCCCTTTCAGAGCATCCTTTGAGAGAGAGCTGAGTGTGGCCATGAGGGCAAGAGGGAGTTGCATGGAGTTTATTCAGTATAATGTAAAAAAGTATATCTGAATTACTGTTCTAAACAGGAGGTCATCCATATTTTCACCCAGCTGGCAAGCTGAATACTTGGGGTTTTGCTGGGTTTTTTTTTTTTGCAGTTTAAGATAAAAAGTTGCTAACAGGGCTCACATGTCTTCAGTGAAGATATTTGATGATAATCTTGCTTCCCTGAATGGAGGAGAAATCACACAAACTGGAGGCAATTTATTGATCTGTAGGCCTGAGAAAGCCTTCATAGATTGTCCTTTCGAGGTACTGACTCAGATTGTTGTGGAAGCTACCAGGAAATTCCAAATGTTACATATTTTGGAGAAAAGTGCACTAACTGAGACTATTTGCTGACCTTGGTGTATCCAAGGAGGCTGGATTCTGGTTTTGCTCCTGTCCCATTAGCATGTGCATCTGAAATTAGATGTAAACCATTACCCACTGTAGAATAATGTCCATGCTGTGCAAATGAAGAGATTTCCAAAAGCCCATCAGTAATTGCTGCCTACGTTCTGGGTGGTCCAAAGAGGATCTTGCAGCATTTACCTGAACTGCAGTCTCATGGATAAAAGCTGAATTTTGTCAGCTGCCTAGAGGTGTTTATGTGCTAAGCTTGGTTACCCACTATCTCGATATAATGGTGAATATGTTTATGAATATAGGCTTGGGGTAATCGAGAACACTTACTTTGTAATTAAGCTTTTTGGAAACATAGCTTTGCTTTGAATTATAAGGAGTTTTGAATAACTGGGGTTGTCCCAAGAATTTAAAATACTCATTAGACTCTCCTGGAAGATCGTTGGTTTTTGTCTCCGGTGCAAAGAAAGGTGCGATTTAATTTACAGTATTTTCCCTACCCACAAGCAAAGCATACGCAATGAGATTTTAACCACATGGAGTGTTTTTCTGGCTTTTTTTGGTCTCTTTAAACCAAGATAAGCCTGTGGGTATCATGCTGGTCTGCAGCAGCGGGAGGCTACGGGTGGCACCTCTCTGCCAGCTGAACTGCAGAGCTATTGCAGCGACAGCTTCCCAGGAAAGCAACACATTTGCTTGGTAAAGCCGGCGTTTGAGCTTTCTGCAGCTTCCCCTCTGTTTCCACCGTAACGTTCTGAATTTGACAGCTAGGGGGAAAAAAAAAATGCTCTTGCGGGTGCGCCATAATCTGTCTCAAATCGCTCTTAGCAGATACTAAAATAAAAGGGAAGGTGCTGCAGGCAGCGCTGGCCCGTTACATGTGTGTTCTGGGCTGGGGTGGTGTGCGGGTGGCTCAGGTCCCCGATGGGCCGGGGGCACCGCGGGTGCCAGAGCCCCCCGGCTTCAGGGCACACACAGAACTTCACCCGCACGCACGGCTTGGCAGAAACGCACCGAGGTTCGCTGTAAGGAGTGGGCAGAAAATGGCTATGAGGAGAAAGAGAACAGAATTAAAACGTGAAAGGAAGGATGTTCGTCCTCAACAGGATTTTTATTCTCAATCAAGTCACACCAACATATTCTATATAGTGCTATTAACGTTAGAATGTGAAGCATTCCCTCTTCAGTAGCTTCAGCAGGACTGTAAGGCTCAGAGTGACTTGCGACTTTGGTATATCTTGTTTCCTTTTCCTTTTTAAACTCAGGACATAAAGACCACTTCTGAGGACCTTTTTCTTTTTTTTTTTTGACAGGAACATTTGCCAGGCTCCTTTAAGCTATCCTTGGGCACAGAAGTTAATTAGTAATTTAAAAAAATGATGAATGCAGATTATAACTCTGCTCTCATGATAAACAGAATTTTTGTGTTCCTTAAATGTCAAAAACCGGTTTTAAACTGGAGAATCTTTCTTTGTATTTGGAAATACGACCATATGTGTAGATTACACTTCTTAAAGTCTCTACATTGAAAATGGAGGAGCTTTATTGGACTGTAGTTTGTCGGACGGGAAAACACTCTGTTAGGTGTTCTTGAAACAGATCAGAAACATGATCCTGGCCATCGGGAGCTTGAAGCTTAGTGCTTTTCTTATTAACTGACTTACCAAGCAAACGATTCTTCAGATCTAAGCTGCAGGAAAAGCTGGGGGTAGGGAAGAGGTGTTTCGTACACTCGAGATGTGCCGATGTTTTTCCAGGTAGTGATTTCTGTCGGTGCTGTTCTTATTTCTGGAAGAGCAGAAGCGCAAGTCTCGGGGTCACTGCTTAATTTACCATTTGCCTTGATAAACCTTTCCCCGCAGTTTCAGCTTGGAAGCCGTTTACTTCCTCAATCACGCTCCGAAATTGTTGCCCGGTGTGGCTCAGCGCTATTAAAAGACGGCCACGCTTAACCCCGGGGGTGGGCGAGCTGCAGCGCCCAGCCCTGTGACACGTCCCCTGTGACACGTCCCCTGTGACATGTCCTCTGTGACACGTCCCCTGTGACACGTCCCCTGCGGGAGGGCTGACAGCGGTGTTTACGCTCTGTTTGTGCAGCGGGGAGGTGAACGAGCTCTGAATCCCATCTCGGTTGCCCTCCAAAATTGTCCGGGTTCCAACCCAGTGCCCGTGTAGGTGCCCAGCCCCGCGTCCCCAAAAGAATATCAGTTCCCCACTAAGAATGCTCAATTTTTTCATAATCACTCCAGATTTTTTAAATTCAGAGTTGATATCAAACCGCTGTTGGGGACCAGGAGTATAAATGCCGCATGTTGCTGCTGCCTTGCCCTAAATTTTCCCGGGTTGCTCAGAGCTGCGTGGGCACAGTAACTCCACAGCCAAAACGTTTTTGTGGACGTTACAACCTTGTGGTGTTACACAGGTCTACCTGATCAGTTTGGGATCACTGAGCGTCTTCCTTATTCATTTTCATCCTCCTCAAGCATAAATCTGAGCAGATGCGGTTGACAATTGGTATATAATGAGGTAGGGAATTGGTATATATGGTTGAAGAAATGTTAGCGTTTTAGCTTTTTCTTTGTGCAGTTAAATCCTAGGAACAAAATTACTTAAATGCTCCGTAAATAGGAAGCGCATACCTAAATAAATACTTTTTTACTGTATATGGTTCCTTCTTTATGAACTGGCAGTATTTAAACTTATTTTAGGAATTTAGGAAAAGGCACTGTAGCTTATAACTCCATTTCAAATGCTCCCTGTTTTAAACAAGAAACTGCAAGAACCTGTACATGGATGGTAATTTTTTTTTTCTTTTCATAGCTTGTACCTCCATTTAAGCCACAAGTTACATCTGAAACAGATACAAGGTATTTTGATGAAGAATTTACAGCACAAATGATAACAATCACTCCTCCTGACCAAGGTAAAGTTTTCTCAAATGTTGCCCACAGTGTTCTCCTGACGACCAGAAATAATTTGCTGTAACATTACCTGGTCTCTTTAGATCATGTGAAAAAGCATCAGTTTAAACTTAGTGGTTTTCCATATATGTATTTGACCAAGAAGTTGGTAAACGGATGTGAAACTTTCCATATGTCTTTCCAGTTTGGGAAATGAAAAACCTGTTGTAGCAGATTGTGAAATGATTTGTACTGTTGTCTTTTCCAAGTTTGTTTGTTGCCACTGGAAAATAATTCTTTTCCTGAGTTTTGCACGTGTACATCTGCACATACACCGTTGTCCATTGAGTATGGACTAACATCCATATTCAATGAAAAAGTGTTTTATTTTCATGGAAACAGAGCATGTTTGATGCTCTGAAATAGCAATTTCCAGAAATTCCAAAGAGTTAGCATGGATTTAAGCAATGCAGCTCCTAGCAGTTTTAAATGGACATCCAAACAACTATTTACATGCAACAATCAGGATCTTCTGTGATATCCGTTTAATGGGGTGAGATTTAAGAGTTCCTGTTTCTTTGTCCTTTCAAGTTGTGGAAGTAAAAGGCGACAGTGCAATTTCTGAAATAACGTTACCATCTTATTGTTTGTTCAAGTAAAATGGTACCAAATGTTGTCTACTCGTTTTTTCGTTTTTCAGATGACAGCATGGATTGTGTAGATAACGAGAGAAGACCTCATTTTCCTCAGTTCTCCTATTCAGCCAGTGGAACCGCTTAATGTTTTGCAATGTTTTCCCATTCAGAAACAAAACAGACTGCATTTTGGGGACCTTACTTCAATGGACACTAGAGAACTTTCTATATTATCTGAATTACAAACTGTGTTTGTATTACGATTTAGATGAATTTGTAGGAAGCCTCACAGATTCTGTATTTAAAACAATTCTTCGATGCATTTTTGAGAAGGAAAACAAATCCATTCTTAAAGTGTTACGTCAAGGCTTTTATGCTGAATGACCATAGATTTTTAAGAATATACACCAAAACTGTTTACTTTAGAAATAATTAAGGTATTCAACATATCAGCAACTCTGACCAGAAAATCCCCTTATTTTATTTATTTCATACAGTTCATTATCTAAATATAGAATCTGCACTCTGAACAATTAGATTTATATAGGAAGATGTAAGACTTTAGTAGCTAGTGCAATAATATAAGCAACAAAGTGAACAAACTCTGGAGGGTTATGGTTCAAACTCATTTTGGACAGCAGTGAAGTGTCATCCAACTCCAGAAAACCAACTATAGGAACAGCATTAATGGCCTCAGTGAGGTAAATCGAAAAACAAAAGTTATTTTTGTTATAACATCTGCTACAAGACATTACATATCCAACAGAATCCAGTGGAATTGCCACATCGTACAGATGAGTATTCCATTCTAGACCGTGCATTTAATGATTCCATGTGCATAGAATTTAGGAATACTTCATAGGATTGGCTTCTCAGAACCTAGAAAACGCTTGATTTACCGATCTAATATGAGATGCAACAATGCAAAATCACCCACTTTCACCACTGTATAAAAATATCATGCAGATCTAAGTGAGAAATCATCTTAATGAGTGAGTCAACCAGACAAAGTACATTTTGGCACTGAAGTAATGACTTGTTGCCGCTTTTTTTTTATGAAAAGGTATATGAATATATATAAACACTTAATGATTTTTTTGCATCATGCCAGATCATTTCTTCTTGAGTGTGCATTAAAGGTATCAGGCAACAGTTCGTGGTGCCTTCTCACTCTTGAAAATTCACCTTAACAGTGTTTCCCATGTATAAGAAAAAAACTAGGTTGAAACTTCCTATGTTTTTGAATAATAATGGTGTTCAAAAAGTGAATTTTTTTGTTTGTTTGTTTTTCATTTTTAATCTTAGTGGAAAATTCCCCACACCCTATTTTTGTTGTGTCATGTTTCTTTGTAATTTTCATAAAAGCAGTCTTATTCTGTCTCTGCTGCGGATGAATTTCTTCCATTGTAGGTTGCGTTCTCTTAAATTGCTTTTTTTTTGTTTTTCGTTCTCTTGACTGTATAAAAAATGATGACATGTACTGCAGTTAACTAGCATTTAATTTTTTTTTTATTTGAAAGGGAGTATGTTATGAAAACCCTGGCTTCCCCTTTCCATCAGAAACTGCTGTTTCACAGAGAGCCCATAATCTTGACTTTTTTTTTTTTAACAACATTCAGCTCTAGTATTTTTACTCATGATATGAAAGTTTCCCTCCAAATACTTAAATAAAAATTGCTTTAACAAGTTAGGTTCTTATTTCTTGTGGTAGGAGCCTTCTGAATTTGTAGAGATGCAAAAGTGCTCCAGTTTCTCGAGTCTGATGGGAACATCACTGAAGGATTTAGGCTTTCCTCCCTCCCCTCAGTTGTTTCATCTCTGTGCTGATCATTATGCAAAGATAATTTTGGAAAACGTCTGTTAAAAGAAATACACCCTGTGCCAGAAATAGTTTGTCTTGAGGTGGACGAGGACGGGTCTCATTTGCTGTCGTCCTTGTGCCGGTGAGATTGTGTTACTGAGGCCCTAATCCTCAAAGGTGTTTCTATTCCAGTCACTTGGGCCAGTGTCTGATATATAATTCTGCATTTTCCTTTCTTGGGACTAATATTATTCACTCCTAGGAGGTAGTTACACATGGCTGGAACGTCCTTTTTCAAGAAAGAATACAGTGAAAAATACAGGAACGTCCAAGAACGCTTCAACCGAGCACACAAGTTGCAACTACAGTAAGTCATTAAATGTACAAAACGGTTTTTTAGTTCAAGGAATCAGCTGTAATTCCCAGTAGAATTTACTGGACGTTGCGTGCAAGGAGGGAAGGTGAAAGAAGGGATCTGTCTCTGCAGGTACCTTGCACTGATGCTGGACAGACTGTCCCGTTCTGACAGGTCTGGTCTCCTCCTCTCTTTCCTTTGCATCCAAACCTTCAGCTGCGTTTGCAGCCAGCCCGGGAACGAAGTCCAAACAACTCTTCTGCAAGTCTGCAAGCCCCGACAAGTTCTCACTTTGTGCATCCAAATAAAGGCAACATGAACGAGCAAAGGTCGCCAGAATCTGCCCCAGGAAAATCTGGTCTTTCAAATGCAGGGACATGGATTGGGTTGCTCTCTTTGAGGCCGATTATGTCTCAGAACAGTATTTTTCTGCCAGTTGTTGCTAAAGGATGTTTGTTTTAATTCCCATCTATAAAATGGAACTCAAAAACCAACCAAGAAAGTCTGGGGATCTTAGTGTTGTTAGCAACAGTGAGATGTGAGGACCACACCTGAACGCAGGGTCTCCTGCATGTTTTCCCTCATTTTGCCTGTGATTATTCAAAATGCCTTGCCTGTTGTTTGTAACGGAATGATTACCAGCGTTACAGCCGTCTACCTGCAAATGTATAGCATGTTCTTTAAATTTTGATTTAGCATATCCATCACTGTTAGCATCCTGTTGTCTTTCCCTACCTGTCACAAAAGTCTGTGACCTGACCTGAGCTTTTGTATTATATATGCAAAGACTGCTGAAATCTTGTGCATTCCTTTAGTTCTTTTATTTGAAAACCCCAAACTCCTCTGTTTTTACAGCCAAAACCTCCTCATTCTTCATTCTGTCATTGTCTAATGTCACTTTGCTCTGGTGTCACGCGTTGCAGCAAAGATGATGCGTCCCAAGTGCTACAACAGAACAAATGCTAAAACATCTACCTGCAGAACACTGCTAGTATATACACATATACATATATATATATATTACAGCCCAGGAACTCGGGTGTAAACTCAAATTGGGGGAAAAATGGGAACAAAAAAACCCCTTTGCAAGTGAGTAACGTGCAGTTCTCTGTGCCCACAGTAAAATAAACTGCTCTTCATTTTTCTTCCTACCCCGCCACCCCTCCAGAGGAGCCTCCACCTGCTTTCCAGCTGCAGGCCTCAGGTATCTCTTCTGCTCTTTGAATTTGCCTGTTTTCCACCTGAGAAACAAATTACGATACTTTTCGGAGGCTTGAGGTAAAAAAAATTCCTTGATTGTTTGAATTGAGTGATCTTTGCCTTAAATGGGGGTGAATTTTCTTGTCTGTTACTTTGGATTGCTTACATGCGTTTAACTGATGAGTACAAAACTACTGTATTCTTCATGTTCTTAAGTGTTTGGGGTTTTTTTAGTCTTTGCGGAGAAATTACTCTTTGCTTTTTAGAGAGCACGTCAAGTCAGATTTTATTTCCAGTAGCAAGATTTAGTATGGGGGTCCCAAATCAGAGGTGAGACTCTAATTTTGGATGAGTTTTCACTCCAAGGAGACAGAAGCAGCCTCACCACATAAAGTGCTTGTGAGTTGCGTGGGGTTTCTGCCTGAAAAGTTTGGGAAATTACAAGTTGGGAGGAAGGTTTGATTGGTTTCACTGTATGTGAAAGAGCTCCAGTGGTAAAAACACATTTGAAGAAATGGGCATATGTAAAAGGATCTTGTTTCTTCAGCGTTGCAAATGAGTGTGTTTGTCTTCCACTTTTAGCTCAATTTTCTTAATAACAGGGAGGTTAATTGCCACTAGAAGTAAAACGAAAAGAACACGCAGTGCCTATAGCAAATGGGAGCTTATTATCCCCAGTGCAGCTGAGTGTACAGACGTTTGGTAGCTCTGTCTAATGGAACATATGTTGCATTCTAATCAGGTGATGACTGGTTGCTCTGTGTCTGAAATCATTTTAAACAAAAAAGTTGGCTTTACGGTCATCCCTGCATATCACTTTCTTTTTTCCATTTGATTTTTAACTGCCGGTCGCCATCCCGGTTCTGTGAACATGGTGGGTCACCTCAAGAACCAGGTCAAGGACCTGATATGTGCCAATACTATTTCCCTTTCTGGTTTTCAATGTGTTTGTAGCTCGGTTCTCAGTTTCTCCTTCACCAAAGTTTCATGTGGTTGTCCGCCGTTCCTGCTCACTGCCTGGTCGCCCAGAGATGCACTCTGTGAACTCTCTGTTACACATAACCTCGGTCTGTGCTAAGATTCCATTTTTATGATGTTTTTCCACAGTTTCTCCGTGTCTTCGGTCACATTGCCATAACTTCTACATTCCACCTTCATCAGGTCTTTAGAGTTTGTTTCAAGAAGATAATGACAACACAGCAGTTGCTGTATTTTCTGAGTTCTGAGGGTTTCTTAAATGTTGCATATATTTTAAAATATTACATAACTTTCACCCCACTGAGATACTACAGTTATTTTGAGGATGAGTTAATATTCTTGACAGAAACAGATGCAATGCCTACCCCAAATGCTGTGATCTTTAGTTATTTGCAAACTCTGCCATCTCTCTTTCCTTGCACTGTTATGTTCTTACAGTACTGATGCTGTTGGCCAGAAAACTGTTGTGTAGGGCAGAGAAAACCTGTATCAGAACAAACGAAAAAATAGTGACTGTGATCTGCAGCACAGTGCTTGGGAATTCATTGGAACTGGATAAAAATGATCAGAAAAGATGTGCTTAAACATTATGCTGGTTTGGGAAAAAAAAAAAAAAAGCAAAACCAGTAATAGCTATCTAATACCGATCTTCCTTCAGCTGATTGAAGGACAGCGACTGGAACAAACTGGTGTTGTTTGGGGAAGTCTTGCTGCCCATGCTTGGAGCACTGGGCTACACAATCTCCAGATGCTCCCACCAACCTCAGCTGGTCTGTGATTCCATTTAATGGCCTAGGTGCTGAAGGTGAGAGCATGGGCTTCAGTGAAGGACGTTCTTCGTGCGCGTTTTCTGTCTTTGGGATGTATTTGTGCTTAAAGACTGAAAAGACCTGTATACAACTTTCTTACAGTCTATGTGGCTCGGCTTTGAGATGCTTCCAGTAGCACAACTCCCACCTTTTCCTTGTTTTATGGCATTGGCCCCCAGTAACCCCAAGTTCACTTACTGCTTGAAGCAAAGTATATATCTTTGTTGAATGTGTGCACGTTTTATTGCATTACAGTTCCGTCAGTGATTTTCTCAGGGATGTGAGGAGCATGTTTATGCTAGCATATTGTCATTGTCCTCTAAAGCAGGAACACCAGCACTTGTATTGCTTGAGATGGGCGCAGGGAGGTTGGATGCTCTCAGGTTCCTCCTGCCATGACCAGGAGAGAAAACCCCGAGTGACATTTACTCTTTTAAGTGGAGGACGATGTCTGCTTTGCTTTAGAATTTGCACTCCAGCAGGATCCTTTGGCTCCTCCATAAGCTCTTTAGTGAACTTTAATAATGAAAAATAGTGTCATCCTATTCTTAAGATGGTTGTAGCGTATAGTAAGCTTACCATATGATAGGTCAAGCTGCTGCAAGTCTTCCTTATTCTGATATTATTGGGGGAAATTAAACAGGGAAACAGGAATACCTGCCGATAGTCCAGTAACGAGTATAACATGAAACTGCATAAAAACGAAGTGGAAAGAGCCAGGTCACCTGCTGCAACTGCAGACTGGAAAGTTGCACAGGAAGGGAAGTATAAGCAGAACAAAATGTACTTATTTACACAGGTGAGGTTGTCATACATGTAATGTGTAACTAAGATAAAGGGATTAAACTTAGTATCTCACTTTACTTGATTGTAAAACTTGAAATTACATTACCGATCCAAAGTTTTACTTCCTGTGCTCATTCGCTCAGCTGTTAAGGAAGTGGAGCCCGAAGGTGACTGCGTGTTACTTATAATGGATTTTTTTTTTTTTTTTAAATTCTAGTGAGCAGCTCAGTTTTGATGAGGATGATGCTTCCTGGGCTGCCCAGTACTTGTCCAGGTAAATTTGAGAAAGTTGTCACATCTGTGCTTTGCCAGAGGTGGGCGAGGTGTCCTGACACTGCAGGAAAGCACCGAGAGGGCCACAATCAGCGTCTCAGGCAGCGGTGTCCGGGCTCCTGCTCTGCAAAACAGTCGTGTCAACTTTCATCTCACATCGCTGCTGGTGGCCCAGTTTTTTTAGCAACCTCTTCATAATGAAAAAACACTGGCATATATTACCAGGAAGGAAAAGAAAGATACTTTTCAAACACGGAGGAAACCCTAGATATAAATACACCTGTTTTTTTTCTAACAGGTCCAGCTGGAATTTTCACAGTGCCGGGGTGCATGTGCGCACACGTCTAAGTGGCAGATGATGGGGTGGGCAGGCTGGTGGCCCCCGAGCGCTGCTGGAGAGGGAGGCTGGAGCAGCACAAAGAGGCTTCCAACTCCCATCTGCAAACCCCCCGAGGAGCAGCGGCAATGGCGATGCCATCTGTCCCGCTCCTGCCGAGCGCTCTCCTCTCCCGGGAGCAGAAAAGCTGGCACACGGAGCTGGGCTTTCGCTTCCCGGCTGCACAGAGGCTGGATGCAGATTGCTGCGTGGTACCTGTAGGGACCAGGCTGCTCTCTGCTGTCCCCTCTTGCTTTTTTTAGTCGGTTTTGTCTGAATTCCAGTTCTATTTTACCTGTTGACTTTTTCCTCATGACACCTTCCTCCTTCCCCTCTCTTCCCAGCAGACAAGGAATAATCGATTTCCTCCTCCTCCCCTGCCTTCCCTCCTTCTTTTTTATGCCTTAACCGATTTCAGATCTTTTTCTGCAGTCCCTTCTAGAGGGCGTGTTATGAACTGACATCTCTTATTTTAAATAATCATTTTCCCTTGGGCAGCATCCTGATGCTGGATGCTCCCGGGAGACCAGAGACCCAATATACAGCTCAGCTCCCCTTTAAGTGGTAAAAGGCAGCTGCAAGACCCTCTTTCCTCGGTCTCTCGGCCAAGTGCAGATCTAACGAGGCAGAGGAGGTGCGGTGGGTGGCGTGCAGCGTAGTCCTTCCTCCCATCACCTCCATCTGTGGCACCGAGACTGGGACAAAGTCCTGGCCGCGGCCTCCCGCCTGGGCCAGGGCTGCGCCTGCTGCTCTGGGTGCAGTGACTTTCCTAGGAGAGAGAAAATACTGAAGACAGCCCAGAATTTGAATTTAAGGACGGACATATAAGTTGTGCCCTATCAATGTAATCTCATTTTGGATACTGCAGTTCCTTAATGTAGCAAAGCCCCATTGCATTTTGTCGTCTGACCCCAATCTGTAAGACCGCTTTATGTAAACCTACATCCTTAGGTTTCCTGAAGAATCTTTACTGATGTATTTGGGCATGGAATACTGGCCTAACCAAAGAAACCACTGAGTTTTAAAGTTATTTCCAATTCTTAGTGATATTTTCAATATCACTTCTGCTGTTAATTCTGCTGTGGAAGCACAATTAGAAATTAGTGGGGTAAAAAGAGGAGATAACTGCCCAGTGCCTTGTGCCATGCCCTCCTATTTCTTTAGTAGAGTTAGGAGTCAGGTGCTCTAAAAAAAAAGTCTATCTGGTCATCCCTCACTGTCTGGCATCCATTTCTGTTCCAGGGCATCCCTACCATCTTCCAGCTGGTAAATGTAAGAAACCTGGAGGAAACAAACCAGACCATTTCTCTGCCTTTTCACTAGCTTAGCTTTCCATTGTGGTATGAACTACCAAGTTTAACCTATCCAGAGTTCTCTATAAAAATAGTTAAATCCCTGATAAGACATTGACTGAAAACTGCTGATAGAAAATGGTCACATATCTTCTTTAACTCTTTAGAGCTCTTTAAAACCAGGGAAACTACCACCAACGTTTTTCAGCATCCTCAAGTTCACATCCTCAGTCTGTACCTTGTATATCCCGAGACCTGTTTAAATCCACTTTTCTAGTGGTGTGAAAGGCTTGTGGTCTGACTTAACAAAATTGGTTAAACTCTTGGACACAAGACTTAATCATGTCCTTCCCCATCCTTCTTCTGCAGAACCACTGAGGCTTTCTGTCCCTGGCACCCACCCCTCATCGTCCCCCAGGAACCCACTGCTTGAATTTTCTAAGAGGAACTGGGGGCAAGTCCTGCCAGGCAGCTCTGTGGACGTTGCCCAAGAAGTTTCAACACCCTATTCCTGGATGATACTGTCCCATCCTATAGTTACCCTGCTTGGCTCCAGCCAGTCTGCAGATGCAGCTTCAGAATGAAATCAAGACAATATAACCTCCATATTGCTCCCTCCTCCCCCCTTATTTAGGCAGCTAAATGAAATACAAACATATGGACTCCATAAATTGTTCTGGGGATGGCCTTGTGTTAAATACCCAGCCAAAGCAATGGTTATCATTAAACAAATAATGACAACACCAGAGCGTAACACGAATTACATGCGGGGTGAGAGCCTCAGCTGTGCACTGCGCTGATTTACACCAGTCCTTGGGGGGAGTGCAGTCAGCAAACAGCTACCAAACCAGCAAGGAATCCACACGATCCTCTTGCAAACCTTCAAGAAGTGCTCTCGCAGATTGCCAAGCTCTGAATGAAAGGAGGTTTTGTAGTGTTTGCAGAAGAACAGGACATGATAGCAAATCTTTCCATAAACGGCCAGCATAATCAAGAATGTATCCACAGCTAAGCAAACCAGACTAAAACAACTGAAATAAAATACTGCTGGAGACAGGTTTAAATATAGACTGACTCAAAAGCATGTGAAGAGCAGTTCTACTGCTGGGGCAAACTGTCTCTCAGGAATATAAAATGCCATCGGGAATGTATCAGAATCGTTTGCTATAACAAATAACCACACGTGCACACACCCTCCCCAGCCTACTGAATTCTTTTGGTAATTAATGGTAAATTCTTAAGTGTAATCTAGCTATTCCCAAAGCTTTCTGAACAGTAATGAAAGTTTGGAGCACATCACGTTAAAATAAGTATCAAAATAATGATCTTAAATTTACGCCACACCTCCCAAGGATGTCGGTTCATAGCACTTTTGCTTGTGTGGCATCTGACCAGATTGTCACAACCCATTCTTACGGGGTGCTGCAGGGTACTGTATCTTCAGTGATTCATGCGTGCAGCTGTTGGAACCGCTTGTTGGGCTGTGAAAAAGCTCCCGGTGCCAAGTGCTGATCTCAGAGAACTCGGATCTCCATCCGCCGTCTTGGCTCCGAGTAGTTACTGAACAACAGATGGTAGCACGAGTCAAGCAAACTAAGAAAATATTCCGAGTGGAGGAATAAAGTTAAAAGCCTCACAAGAACCGAAATTCTTGAGAAAATACAGAGAATGGGTGTTGAGGTTTGAACTAGTTTTCACGTCCAAGTGATGTACACTAAACACTAAAGGGTAGTCTTCTGACGGTGTTTCTGAAGCACTCATTATTATGAAAGTTTCATTTCACTTGGGCAGAAGATCCTACCTGTGAAATTAAAGTTACAGACATTTCAGATGCAGCTCAAAGCCACAACTCCTGCATATTGAGCTCTGCTTGCACTGTAAAACACAACCAAAGACAATACCTGGCACTAAGGACGATGAAAGAACCCCAAATCACGCCACGTTGCAGCAGATCGCAAGCACCAGCGGCAACAAAGGGACAACATTGCGAGCTTCAACAATCTCTGCAGAGCAAGGAGAGCACCGCAGTTCCACAGATGGAAAACTCGTGAAGGTGCAGCGCACAAGCTCTTGCTGTATCAGTAACATTAGCGCAGAAGGTGTAGAACAAGGTGTAAGAAAAAAGGTTATAGCAATGGTTCTAAACAAAATATGAAAGTGCATGGAGTAAACAAAGAGTGGGAGACTTGTAGCAGTGAAGAGGCAAAGTCCCTCTAACTTGTCCTGCATTAACTTCTAGTTCTTGGTCTCACTAGGGCAGCTCACTCCAATATTGGATAGGTGAGGAACAACAGGTATTTTCAGGACTTCTAAACGCTTGTGTTGAACAGTGCTGATATGAACTCGCATGAACGAAGCAGTTTCTATAGAACCTCTTTACTCCATGCTATGGCTGAACAAGCAAGCTCTTGTGTCCTTGTGAAAATCTGACCCGTCTAAATACACAGGGATCTTAAACCAGCCCTGGGAGTAGCGCCACAAGTGACTGCGCGCAACTGAGACCAAGCTCCCACATTTTCAGGGAAGTGAGGGACTTTCAGAACAACCTGGGGTTAAACCACTCAGTAGAATATGAAACAAGGTACAAAGGAAGTATCTGAGCTGCCTTTCTTAACACTTTTGGGAGGAGAACATGAAAATTTGCACATTGACTACATTTTCAGCCTCACATTTTACTATACCGTAACTCCTTATCCTCTTCATCCAACATTACTACAGCCCCAGGTTTCTAAACTTGTTTTTACTGGGTTTAAAAATATTTTAAATTCAGTTTGGGGCAGTAAACAATCTTGCTATCATGGAAAGAGAAATCAGAACAAGAAGATTGCTCATTTAGCAAGGTATTACTCAGTGCGAGAAAGCGTGGGAGAAGTAAGCTCCCAAAACAAAACTCGCTCGGACCAAAATACATAAAAGCACATTAATTTTTGCATGCAAGTTACTTAGTTGAAAGCTTAATTATTTATTTAGGCTCAGGAATCTATATTCTGCAGTGATGTACTCTACAGCACAGCCCCCAAAAACACTTAAAAGTATGAGTAAGCTTCATCATACCAGTAGTTCTAGCAGAGTAAACAGGGTGTAAGAGTGGACATACTCAGGCCACATATCCTTGTACCAGGTCATTTCTGACAGTGGGCAGTGATCAGTGCTTAGGAGAAAAAGAATGTGGCAGGTCTAAGAGAGCTGAAGAGTTTCAACAGTACTATGAACTCCTACATGTATTCAAGGCACCATAAATGAATATACAGCCGTGCAATCCCAAGAAAAATAAAAAAACACTCGTGCTTTTGATCGCCTCAGAAGGGCACAGACATGCCCTGCCTGCGAACGGAGGGAGCCAGGACTCCTGCCTGCCCCCGGGGTCTCTGCGCTGTGGGGTCTTCAGGACAACTGCAGCCTCCGCATACGACAGGGACGCTGCTGGACCTCAGGCCCAAGGGGACCTGTGCCGCCTCTGCCCTCGCTCACGCAGCCCAGCAGTTCAGCTTTCCACGGCAGGGACACGCCGTGACGTGGGTGCAACTCGCCCTGCGCAGCACCCGGGGCCTTCCTGCAAGGCTGTTCTAGAATCACAGA